>PVKS010015304.1:0-46288 GCA_004027875.1 Aplodontia rufa | reverse complement strand
GGTGGTGATCGTTCCTTTTTCATTGGAGATTTTATTGATTTGCCTCATTTCTCTCCTTTTTTTGGTTAGATTCGCTAGGGGCCTGTCTATCTTGTTTATTTTTTCGAAGTACCAGCTTTTTGTTTCATCAATTCTTCTTATTGTTTTTTTGTTTTCAATTTCATTGATTTCGGCTCTGATCTTGATTATTTCCTTCCTTAGTGAAATTCTTAACTGAGCACAAATACTAATAACTGAAGCTGTAATTTCATCTCTGCATTAAAAATTATTTGTCTATGATACTCCCCTGATTCACTGAAGCATCATTCAGCATATAAAATTACATTAATTAAACAATTGGCAAACTAGATGATTTGATTCGAATCTTATAATAATGTGGTAGCTACAAGTTTTCCTCAGGTCGTGCATCTCCTGTAGTCCTTGACAAGAAAATCTTGGTGCAGATGAGATGTTTGATGAATTCAACTAAGTGACTTTTTGAGAAGATGAACATATTAGGAAAAGGTCTTGCAGCCAAAAGACATTTTATTTTAGAGAAAATAGGATTTAACCATAGGATGATAGAAAAATCATGATTAAAAGGAATAGGTTATGTTAAGAAATAATACTAAATATTTCCAAAAGGACAGCTATTATTGAGTACAGATTACAGTTCTCTGGGTGTCAAGATATTACATTTAATGCTGAGGAAAAAGATGTGAACCTGGAGTCCTTTTGTACTTACTCTTGTTGATGCTTAAAGTAATTAATATCAAGAAATCCTTGAAACATAAGATAAAAAAAATACATGGGTTAGATTGGATTTAAAGCTTTCAACTATAAAGAACAGAATTTGTGAAGAAGACTTTAATACAAACTGAAGTGAGACAAAATTAGATAAGGAAACATATGAGACAAGAATCAAAAGCAAGCTAGATGGCATTTATTCAGTTAAAACAAGTATTTTGCAATTTGCTGGTTTATTAAATGATGCACTTTTTTCTTTTTCAAAAATGGCACTAGGGATTAAAGCTAGTGACACTCTACCACTGATATATCCTCAACCTTTTGTATTTTTATTTTGAGACAGTTTTGAAAATCCAGCAGGTTTGCAACTGGTATGACTCTTTTGACACCTGGTGTGACTATTTAAAGTAGTTATTTTGGAACTTTCCCAAAGGCCAAATTCCTCATATGGAACTGGATAGATTCAAGGCAGACAGGACATGGGTTTGTGTACCCAAAAGAAATGGTCTTGGCTAGGTTGGCTCCTAGAACGTTTCTTGAACCTTTAATGCTTGCCTGCATTACATACTATGTTTTGTCTTTCAGTATAAGCCTTATGTGTGTAAACTTTAGTCTGTTGAGTACTTTTAAATAGTTAAGTATAGAAAAAAGTGGAGCTGCACATTAGAACAACTGGGAGATTTAAAACTTCACTAATACCTGGCTCTCCCACCCCATATTCTAATTTTACTTGTTTTGAAGTGTGACCTGGACCTTGGGTCAGAAGCTTCAGAGATGATTGTTATATGGTACTCACAGCTGGGAGCCACTGATCTGAACATTGATCAGGAGCATCCACAAGTAGAGTTGTCAAAGTAATTAGTGACAACAATTAGTAAAGAATGACGTTTGGGACAGCAGGAACTTGAGACTCTTTCCTACACCAGCCTGCAGGAAAAAGAGGGAAAACCTTGAGCCCCTGGGCAGGTGAGGGGACAACTCTGTTTTCCTTTGTTTGCTTGCTTTCTTTGTTATTTAAACGATATACCATTGGAGAGAAATCCCTATTCTTGGATATTACCAGTAGACAAATGACAGCGCTATAGAAAATTGTTTGCCTGTCATCTGTTTTGCTGTTGAGTTCACGAAAGATGTGGTTTTGTATCACAAAGGGAATTTATATCTTGGGAAGCTTCATCAATGAAGTGTACACCACCTGAAGGGTGTTGGAATGGATGCAATTAGATTGTCTATACCATTTTCTTATTCTATTCACCACCTCAATGAACAATCTTTTGCTTTAAAATTGTGGAAATTGATTTTGTCAAATTAGATTGATCCCCCAGTTTAGTGAAAGGCACTGAAGACTGGACTCTGAGCTCTCTAAGATCACGGCAAGTTTCAGGAGTGTTTTAGTTTATTTCTGCTGTGCAATTTTTCTTTTTCCTTTTCCACATAAATTTAAATAGGCTTATGCACAAATTACAGCCAATTTCTAATATTGATCTGTTTTACTGAGATTAGACCATATATTTTTGGAACACATCTACTAGTTCTTAAAATAATAACTAACTGAAAAACTATTTCCAATTATTTTTCAAGGCATAAGGACAATCAAAGACAGATGTGTCTGCTTTATATTCAGAGAATTTTCCATTTAGTAGTAAATATTTCTTTAAAAATTATTTCATAGTACATTAGTATTTTTTTCTTCACTTTTCCACTTGTTTCCCTAGGATGAATAATAGCTATATTCTTTAGTATTAAAAACATTGCTTTTGTTTCCCTTTGTGAAGCAACAATATATTTAAATAAATATACAGTAGATTCTCTAAATCTTAGAAGCAGAAAGAAAGACAATAAATTACCTTTATAGGTAATCGTGTCTGTCTTCCAGATATTAATATTTTATCCTAAAATATTATATTTTAATGAAGTAAAAAAGCAATAGTGATTTTAAGCATCAAATTTTATCTTTATATACTGAAGCAGTCAAAATTGAGCAGACTTACTTCACTGGGGGAAAATTATGCTTTTCAAGAACAAGATGCCTTAGTTAATTTAATTTATTATTGTTGTTGTGGTTGCTATGCTTGTTATTTATTATGCTACCTAGGCTGGGATAAAATTTTACTACCAACAACTCTCACCTAATTTTTCAAGGATATGTGTTTGGGACAGTGTTTAGTTATATGTCTACTTACAAAGGAAAATCTGTAAGTATCACTTAGGTTCACTTCTGTATCTAAAGCAAACACAGTGAAATCAGGAATTAATTTCTGTCATTGCCTATTGGATGACATTTATAATTTACTACTACTTATTATGTCTTTAAATCTATACTTCTCACCTTTGTAATTAGACATTAAAATCTTGAGAACATGAATTGTTCACTTTTCACTTCCCATAAATACCTAGCACTCTGCCAACCTAATTATACCTGTAGTTGGAAGTTGCCTTAGAGTAGTTGGAGCCCAGCCAAGAGGTCACAGAAGTTTAGTTTTCATAAAGACCTTGAGAAAGACTTTTGTTCATATGCCTGCCTTTGACATGCTGAATTATTCTTGTTTTCTGGCAGATTAAATCTGAACTTAGGTACATTTCTATTCTTAAAATAATGAATGCCTATTTTCTATTTTTACCTTGAGACTTTTACTGTTTCTTGTCTTTCCAGGCAAATGACCCTGGTTAGACCCTGATCTCTGCCTTCCATAATTTGTTGTACCTTTACCGGACCAGCCCTCATTCTAAATTCTCCTCTATTCTTTCTTTCTTTCTTTTTAATTTATTTTTTATTAGTGCATTATAATTTTACATAATTTTGGGATTTGTTGTCATGTGTTCCTAGATGCACACAATTCAGCAAAACAATTTGTTCAGTACCCCCCACCCCATCTCTCTACCTCCCTCCTCCCGTCCCCCGAATGCCTTACCTTTCTTTTGGGTCCTATATTCTTTCTAAAAAACCCAAATACAGTGACATAATTCTTGTACCTGTGAATAACATTTTTTAATATATATGGCTATAGTATATACAGTGACATTTATAACTGCTTGGAATGTACCTTGCTTTATCTTAGTTCCAACATTTCCCCTTCTCCTCCCTTCCTATCAACCCTTGCTATTCTTCAAAATCTTTGACAATGGGATTAAACATTTACATTTTTGTACAGGTATGCAGCATAGCTTGTTCAACTATCTTATGAAGTATATTGCAACTGTATCTCATAAATATTAACATTCTGCATTTTTGTTCTGTGGATCTAAGGCATGAGTTTGTCTACTTTACTCCTGAGCCTGGATTTATTTAGGTCCAGCCTCCACAAATGAGGGATACCATTCAGCCCTTGACTCTCTGTGTTTGACTATCTTTGCTCAGCATGATTTCTTCCAATGCCATCCATGGACCTTCAATAGATGCAATATCATTGTTTCTAATAGCTGAATAGAACTTCATTTTATTTATATATATCCGAGCTTTTGGATCCATTCATCCTGTGAGGAGCATCTGTGTTGGTTCCATAATTTAGCTACTCTAAATTGAGCTGCTATGAACATGGATTTTGCTGTGTCACTATAATGTGCTGATTCTAACTCCTCTGGGAAAATACCCAGAAGAGGGATAGCTGGATTGTATGGTGGATCCAACCCTAATTTTTTGAAGAGTCTCCATACTGCTTTCCAGAGTAGCTAGACCAGTCTGCAATTCCACTAATAGAGTGATAGTTTTCCTATCTCCCCACAACCCCTATAGCATTTGCTATTATTCTTATTCCTCATCTTTGCTAGTCTGACTGGAGTGAGGTGAAATCTTAAGGTAGTTTTGATTTGCATTTCCCTGATTACTAGTGATTTAGAACACTTTCTCATGCATTCATTGGCTTGTTCAATGTCCTCTGTTAAGAAGTTCCTATTGCACTCTCTGGCCCATTTATTGATTGTATTGTTTGTGTTTTTGTTATTAAGTTTTTTGAGTTCTATATAAATTTTGGATGTTATTTCCCTGTCAGAGGGATCACAGGCCGTGATTCTCTCTCATTCTGTAGGTTGTCTCTTGACTGTTATGACTATTTCCTTGACTGTACAGAAACTTTTTCATTTAATGGCATCCCACTCATTGATTTTAGACTGTAATTCTTTCACTTTAGGATCCTTGTTCAGGAAGTCATTACAAACTCCCATATGCTGGAGTGTTGTTCCTAATTTTTCTTCTAGCATATGCATGGTAGCTGGCTTAATTCCTAATTCCTTGATCCATTTAGAATTAATTGTTGTGCATGGTGAGAGATAAGGATCTAATTTCAGTTTTCTGAAAGTAGCTGTCCAGTTGGTCCAGCACCATTTGTTGAATAGACTGTCTCTCCTTTATGTTATATTTTGACCCCCTTTGTCAAAGATAAGATGTTTAAAAATTTGTGGCTTTGTCTCAGAGTGTTCAATTCTATTCCATTGCTCCTCTTTCCTATTTTGATACCAATACCATGCTGTTTTTAATACTACAGCCTGACAGTATAGTTTTAGATTTGGTATTGCAAAACCACCTGTTTCATCTTTCTTGCTTAGTAATGTTTTGGCTATTCTGAGTTTCTTATTGTTCCAAATGAGTTTGAGAATTGCTTTTTCTGTATCTGCAAAGAATGACATTGGAATTTTGATGGGGATTGCATTGAATCTGTACAGTGCTTTTGGCAGAAAGGCCATTTTAATTATATTAATTATGCCTAACCAAGAGCATGGAACACATTTCCATCTTCTCAGGTCTTCTGCAATTTCTGTCTTCAGTTTTAGATAATTTTCATCATAGATGTCTTTTACTTCTCTTGTTATATTAATTCCCAAGTGTTTTATTCTTTTACAGGATATTGTTAATGGTACCAATTTCCTAATTTCTTCTTCTTCCCTATTATTATTGTCAAATAAGAAAGCTATTGATTTAAGGGTTTTGATCTTATAGCCTTCTACTTTGCCAAATGTGTTTATAAGCTCTATCAGTTTTCTGGTGGAGTTTTTTGGATCTTCCAGATATAGGATCATGTCATCAGCAAAAAGGGATAGTTTGACTTTCTCTCTTCCTATTCTTATCCCTTTGATTTCTTCCTTCTGTCTGATTGCTCCAGCCAGGGTCTTGAGGACTATATTGAATAAAAGTGATGAAAGTGGGCAGCCTTGACTTGTTCCTGAGTTCAGTGGAAATGCTTTCAACCTTTCTCCATTTAGTATTATACTAGCTAAGGGTTTGGCATATATGGCCTTTACAAGGTTACAATAAGTTTCTTTGATCCCTATTTTCTCTAGAGTTTTAAGCATAAATGGGTGCTGGATTTTATCAGAGGTCTTCTCTGCATCTATTGAGATAATCATGTGGTTTTTGTCCTTAATTCTGTTTAAGTGATGAATTGCATGTATTGATTTGCATATGTTGAACCTGCCTTGCATACCAGGAATGAAGCCCACTTGATCATGATGGATTATTTTCTTGATGTGTTTTTGAATGTGGTTTGCAAGAATCTTATTAAGGATTTTTACATTGATATTCATGAGGGATATTGGTCTGTAATTTTCTTTTTTTAATGTGTCTTTATTGGGTTTTGGTATCAGTGTTATGGTTACTTCATATAAAGTGGGAGAGTTCCCTCTTTTTCAGTTTCTTGGAATAACTTCATAAGGAGAGGTGTTAGCTCTTCTTCATAGGTGTGGTAAAACTCTACAGAGAATCTATTAGGTCCTGGGCTTTTCTTCTTTGGAAGTCTTTTCATTGCTGTGTGGATTTCAGTGCCTGTTATTGGGCTGTTTAGGATTTCAAAGTCATCCTGTGTCAATTTGGGGATGTTGTATGTGTCTAGAAATTTGTCCATGTCATCCAGATTATCTGATTTAGAGGAGTATAGTTTTTTAAAAATATGTTTGATTTCAAGGGGGTGAGTGTTGATCACCCCCTTTCTTTGGTGATTTTACTGATTTGCTGTTATTCTCTCCTTCTTTTAGTTAGATTAGCTGGGGGTCCGTCAATTTTATTTATTTTTTTGAAGAACCAGTTCTTTGTTTCATCAATTATTTTTTATTGTTTTTTTCTCAATTTCATTGATTTCAGCTTTGATCATAATTATTTCCTGTCTTCTGCTGGGTTTGGGATTACACTGTTCTTCCTTTTGTATAGATTTACGTTAGAGCATAAGCTTATTTGTTAGGGATCTCTCTTAATTCTTAATGTGGACACTCAGTGCAGTAAATTTTCCCCTTAAGAATGATTTCATGCTGTCCTAGAGGTTTCGATATGTTATGTCCTCATTCTCGTTCTCTTCCAAGAATTCCCTAATTACTATTCTCATGTCTTCTTGGATCCATTCTTCATTTAATAGGATGTTATTCAATCTCCAATTATATGTGTGTTTTGTGCCATGGTTTTTGCTGTTAAATATTAGGGTAATGGCATCATGTTCTGATAGGATACATGGAATAGTATCTACTTTTTTATATTTGCTGAGATTTCCTTAGTGAACTAGTATATGATCTATTTTGAAGAATAATCCATGTGCTGCTGAGAAGAAGGAATACTCTGCCAGTTTGGGGTGGAATATTCTGTAGATGTCTGTCAAGTCTGTTTGATTTATGGTGTTCTTTAGACTGGAGATCTCTTTATTATTTTTTTGCTTTGATGATCTATTTGTGATAAAGGAATGTTAATGTCTCCCAGTACTATTGTGTTGAGGTCCACAAGTGGTTTTATATCTTGGAGTATTTTTTTTAACACATAGTTGGGAGCATTGGTGTTTGAAGAGTATGTATTTACTATGGTTATTTCCTCCTGTTGAATTATTCCCTTTACTAGGATGTAGTGGTCTTCTTTATCTCTTTTGATTAATTTATGTTCGAAATCTACTTTATCAGATATAAGAATTGCAACTCCATCTTGCTTTCTTGGGGCATAAGCCTGTTAGATTTTTTTCCATCCTTTCACCCTTAATCTGTGGGTATCACTGGCTGCAAGATGGGTTTCCTGTAAGCAGCATATTGTTATATCTTGTTTTTTGATCCAATCTGCTAGTCTGTGTCTTTTGGTTGGTGAATTGATACCATTCACATTTAGAGTTAGAATTGTTAGGTGGTTGTGCTTCATATTCACAGTGTTTTATTAGTAAATTGTGTGCTGTATTAGTTGTCTGTTGATAGCCTGTATCTTTATTGAATTTTCTCTGATTGTGGGTTTTGAGGAATATTAGCTTGTACTTGTATTTGGAGTTTATCTTTGAGAATTCTTTGTAATGCTGGCTTTCTGTTCATGAATGCTACAAGTTTGTTCTTATCATGAAAAGTTTTTATTTTCCTCTCAAATTTGAAGCTGAGTTTTGCTGGATATAGTATTCTTGGCTGCATGTTGCATTCATGCAGGCATTGAAAGATCTTCTTGCTTCCAGAGTCTGAACTGAAAAGTCAGATGTGATTCTGATTGGTTTGCATCTAAATATGATTTGGCATTTCTCCCTTGCCATTTTCAATATTCTTTCCTTGATTTCCCTGTTGTATATTTTGAATATGATGTGTCTTGGTGAGCTACTCATTTGATTAGGCCTATTGAGTGTCCTGTAAGCTTCCTGGATGAGCATATCTGACTCTAATTTTTATATGGGCAAAATTTTCTTTAGCAATGTCCTTGAGAATATTCCTTATCTCATTTGCTTGTGTTTCAATCTTCCTGTATACCAATTACTCTTAAATTGTTTCTTCTTGTTTCATCCCAGACATTTTTAAAATTCTGTTCATGTTCTGTGAGTTTGTTTTCTTTTTTGTCATCCATGTGCTCTAGCTTGCTCAGCCTGTCTTCATTGTCAGAAGTTTTTTCTTCAAGGGCTAAGGTTCTGTTTTCTATAGAAGTTAGTCTATTTTTAAATTCTTCCATAGTTCCTCTCATGTCATTGATTGCAGATTTTAGCTCTGTTACTTCCTTTTTGAGTATGTCTATTTCTTTAATAATAGAGTTTTTCAACTCTTCAGTCTTCTCACTTAGTCCTTTCACTACATCTTCTTTTAGTTCATTGTTCCTTTTAGTAATCAGATCATTGATAATATTTTCAAGGTTTTCATCTCAACCCCTATCTGTGGCATCCTTTTGGGGGGAGCTTTGTGTTTGAGGTGAACCTTTTCTTGTTTGATTCTTCATTTTGAAGAGCTTCCTGTGGATCTCTGAATTGAGATTTCCTGAGGAGAAAGCAGGCAGTTCTCCAGGTGGTTTTTCCTTTGAATTCAAATGGTCAGATGAGCCACCAACTCTTTGATGATCACCTTCTTCCAGGTGCTGTTTCTGCCTGGGTCCTGGTGGTGCTCAACCTTTTGGTTCCAGGCTCAAGGTTGCATATCTGAACCTACCAAAATGGAGACCTTCTTTCCAGCAGGACTCAAACAGACCCCAAAAGGAATGCAGGGCCTCAATAGGTGGGGCTGCTCCAGGTGGGGAAACTCTTCTGGTTGGTCCTGAGCAGGACTGCTCCAGACGGGGATGGGGGTCCTACTGTGGTGTCCTGAGTGCTTTCCTGAGGGACTCAAACAGGTCCCAGCTGGAATGTAGAGCATAGTTAGGTGGAACTGCTCCAGGTGGGGAACATCCCCTGGTTGATTCTGAGCAGGGCTGCTCCAGATGGGGGTCCTACCAGGGATAGCCTTAGCCTCTTTCTTTCTTTCTTTCTCTTCTTTCTTTCTTTCTTTCTTTCTTTCTTTCTTTCTTTCTCTTTCTTTCTTTCTTTTTAAAGAGAGGACAGACAGTAAGAGAGAGAGACAGAGAGAGAGATAATCAATTTTTATTGAGTTTTTCACATGGCTTTCGTTGCTCCGACACTTAGTTGTGTATGTGGGTGCTGGCATTTGAACCCATGTACTTGTGAATGTCAGGCAAGTGGCGTAACCACCAAGCCATTACTCCACCCCCTAAATTTCCCTCTATTCTAAAGATGCACACCATCCATGAATATCTTGGTGCTCTGGATGAAACTAAAAAATAAATATAGAAGGGTGATATTCAAAATATTAAATTACAAATATGACAGCAGCACAATCTTATCAGAGTGGGGCACTAAACAAATCAGTGCCACCTAATTTAACTGGTATGTCTGAGTGCATGCCAACTAACTTTCAGCTCTGAACATGCACAAATTCACAGATAAAGAAGATAATTCATTCTGAAGATTATATTAATTTCTTAGGGTTGCTGCTGCAAATTATCACGAACTGAGCAACATAAAACAACATACATCTATTCTGTAAATACGGAGGTGAGAAGTCCATAATCAAGGTATTGACAGGTACAGATTCCCTCGGAAGACTCTAGGAGACAATCTAGTCTACGTTTCTCTTCTAACTTCCAGTGGCTGCTTGTAGCACTGGAAGTTCTTTAGTTTACAGGTTCAACATTCCAATTGCTACTTCTAACTTTGCATTGCTTTCCCTGTATGTGATAAGTTTCCGTCTTTTTTCTCTCATAATGACACAAATCATTCATTTATAATTTCATTCTGTTATGATATGATAACATTCAAGGAATTTCATTAATTTTTTTGTATTTGCTAAGAGTTGCTTTAAGAAAATGTGATATATATATATATATATATATATATATATATATATATATTTTATTCAGCCACAAAGAAAAATGGATTCATAAGATTTGCAGGAAAATGGATGGAACTAGAGACAATTATGTTAAATGACATAAGTCAAACTCAGAAAATTAAGGGTCATATATTTTCTTTCATATGTGGAACCTGGAGAGGACAAAGGAAAACAAAAATTGGGGTGGACCTCCTAAAAATCGAAGGGAGATCAGTAGAGGAAAGGGACCAAGGAGTGGGAGGCAGGGAGCAGGGGGGAAATGCTGGGATATGATATTGACCAAATTATATTCTTATATTCTGGGCATGTGTGAATATGTAACAACAGACAACAGTAATATGTACAACTATAATGAACTATTAAAATGTGAAAAAATATTAAATAAGCTTATTTTCTTAAAAAGTAGACACTTTTCTTTGGATTTAGGGGCTACTCTAAATCCTGGATAATCTCAACCTGAGATCTTTGACTTAATTACATCTGTAAACTTCCTAATTTAAAGTAAGTTCACATTCATGCCTACTGGAGATAATGAATTGGATATACCATTTTGTGGGACATAATTTGACTGAAAAGACCAACTATGCCAAGAGTTTTGCATATATCCTGCTCTTAAATTTTAACAGTATATTATATGGTAAACATTTTTCTTCCTGTTTTCCATATGAGAACACTAAAGCTTAAATACAATGAGCATACATCGAAAGAGTTACTTAAAATCTAGAATTAGAATTTAATTCTCTGGATAAAAGTTGAAGCTTTCTCTTTTATACCAGGCACATTAACTGAGCAAGAAAATAATAGAGTCAGACTAATTGTGAGAAGTAGATAAGTAAACAGTCGCATATCATTTTCTGTTTTTTTCTCCACTGTGGATTCAGTCCAAAGATACACAGAATCTGATTGTGTGTCTGAAGAATTTGTCCTCCAGTACCTGCTTCAGCCTCTCTGCTTCATGTTCAGAGACTCTGTTGTCTTTCCAAGCCCTCTGACTGTACATTTCATTAATGTGTCTTGGTGTTCCTGAATACTTTTTCTCATTGTCCAGTTTCTTCTCATCTTATGGCTTTAGGAGCCAAAAGCAAGATGTATTGGTTTATATAAACACATGTGTTGTGTACACTATGAATGCCAAACCTTAAATCAGCATGACAAATGTAAATACAGTACTTTTAGTCTGCAGGATACATATATTGATTTAAAAACAAAAGACTTTTAAACATTTTCTAAATAATGGAACATTTTCTAAATAATGGAAATATGTGGCATAAATTTATGAAAGCATGGGCGAACCCATTAAAAGTAAAATAGATATGATAAAGGAGAATAATTTTAAAAGACTCCCAGGTTAGCAATTTATTTTCTTTGCAGAAGCCATGCTTAATTTATAAAAGAAAAAGAAAAGAAAAACTAATGCAAGAAACTACTAAATTTTTGCTCCTTTGGAGCTCTCTAAATTCTCTTAAGGAACTGCTTAGTGATAAAATATGAGCACAGGCCATCGGCCATATAAATGATCATGTGGAGGTTTAAGTATAGATCATTTTTAGGAAAGTATATTTTCTTTTAGAAATGATATTTTTTTGTGATAGAATATTTATGCTACAAAATATATTAAAATGGCACATGACTAAACCTATCTACTCAGGAAGCTGAGGTATGAGGATTGTAAGTTTGAGGTCAGCCTGGGCAACTTAACCAGAGTCTTTCTCAAAGTTAAAAAAATAAAAAGATTTGGGGATGTAGCTCAATGTTAGAGTGCCCCTGGGTTCAGTTCTCAGTACCACACATGCAAAAAATATGCATGTGTATGTGTGTATTTTCAAGATACTTTTCGTATCCTGGAAGTGATTGTTATGAAACTTTAATAGTTCTGACTGAGCTCCAGATACCAAAGAATCATATGGTGACAAATTAGTGTCCCAATCTTTTATCATATGTAATTCACTTACATCTATCAAATATTATGAACAATTTATTTATGTCTATTATTTTTTAATAGTATCAGAGTGGGTAGCTTATTTCATTCTGCAGGAAAATAAAAATGTAAACTTTAAACATTCTTCTTTTTTTTCCCGCTATAGTTAATAGTCCTGTATTTTCCCCCCAATGGTTGTGGGGTTCATGCTGAGAGAAACAGAAATCAGAGAGAAATAGTATTCTGACAAGTGTAATATTTGATACAAATCCTAGATTATTGATTCCTATTTTCTTTTTGCTCCATATGGTGCCTCACTTCAAACCTATACACATACACTCACATGAGCAGGTGCATACTGAACACACACACACACACACACACACACATGCATGGAAGAGGTGACGAAAGGTTAGTTTTATGTCCTTATGGTCTAACCTCTGAGTGCAGTTTGCTTCACTTTCCTTTTCTCCTCCTCCTCCTCCTGTTTCCCCACCCTCCTGTTTATGACTTAAACTTGAAGAAGAAGGACCACTGATATATTCAGGACATAGCTTTATCCATTTTGTGTTGAGTGGTATATATTGAAAGAATTGAAGCATGTACCCTTCTTTTTTTATTTTTTTGATAGAAGGACAGTGAGAGAGAGAGAAAGAAATAATGATTTTTTTATTTAGTTTTTCACATGGTTTTTGTTGCTCTGACACTTCATTATGTATGTGGTGCTGGGGTTTAAACCCACGACCTCACACCTGCCAGGCTTGTGCCATAACTGCTGAGCCACCGCTCCAGCCCAAAAACATGTACCTTTTAACCTAAAGAGAATATTCCTATGCTTGATACGGTTGCAATTCTTTTATTTATTTTTTGGCAAGGTTTGAAACGAGAAAGAATTAAAAGAACATGGCTGGAGCGGAGGCTCAGCAGTTACAGTGCTTGCCTGGTGTGTACAGGTACGTGGGCACAATGACGTGTCAGAGCAAACCACATGAAAAACTAAATAAAGTAGATTATTTCTTTATCTCTCTCTCACTGTCCCTCTTTACTTAAAAAAGAATTCCTTAGAACAAAAGACATTAATAGGAGGTCATGTTTCATAAATAATGTGCAAGGTAGGAGTTTATTTTCGATACTCAATTTAGCCATATTAAATGCTAGAGCATACTATTTCTTCCATGATAACAATGTGTGGTTATTGGATTTTTAGTGAAAGACCAAGACTTAGAGCCTATCAGAAATAATTTTAATATTTCCACTTTGGCCTCAGATGGCAGTGTTTAATGAGGTAATGTCCACAAATAGATTTGAACATTGAATGATTAGCATGAAATAGGAGAAAAATAATTCACACATGCCAATTAAGAAAATCTGGTTTCCAAATAAATGTACAAAGCATATTTTATAGGTTAGCACTACCATTCTTTCCCTATAGTTTTATTTAAATAATTAAAATATTACCTCTGTTTTCATTCAAGATTAAGTTGCTCTTTGGGATTGGTTTTCAGAATGTAAAATCATAGTAATTAGACAAAAAACTCACAATTAAATCCAGAGTTCAAACTGGAAAAAGTTAGTTTAGAGTCAATACAGCAAAGCAAGATTAATTGAAAGAATTTAGTAAAACGAACCAGCTTAAGAACTTCCAAATCAGTCATGAAATATCATTTATTAACTGAATCAAACAGAGGGAGAACCACCTATCAGACAGGAAACATTGCAGCTCTATTATTCCAAAATCACCACCTGGATTAACAGATCTAGACCACCTGAATAAGCATTTTAACCAGAATCTAAAATGTTAATACTATGCCTCATTATTTATTGATTCTCCTGCAGCTTGAAAAGCCAAAACAAATGAGAGGAATATCAGAGACTGCTATAAAATATCAGTGCAGACTCTTTCATTGAATATCAGAAAATAAGACTCTTGAATAGGAATTAGGTAAATACTGTGGCATTTAAAGTGTTCCCTTCCTACAGTTTGTAATGACTGCTTTTCTTTTAGGTTGGCAAAGTATTGCCTTTCTTTCTTGCTAGATTGCAGTCCTCACTTCTATTTATGCCAAGTTTATATTTTTTGTTCACATCATGGCACTAAAAAGATGATTTCTTAACAGAGATAAATATTGTTTTCACGAAGTGAATTAAACCTGCAAAGCACAAATCAGTAAGTATTGCCAAAATAAAACAAAAAGGTGAAGTAAACAAGGAGAGAAACCTTTCAATTTTGCATTTTTACAAGTATCTTCAGAGTTCCTCTTTTACAACTGCTGTGTAAAGCCATAATAAATTAGAATCACTCTTCCCAATATTATTCCTGTTGTTTCCTAAATAGCATTTTGCCTAGAACAAAAGCTGAATGCATCTTTCAATATTGTACTAGAGAATGACAAAAGCAGAATCAAATCTTGGAACCCCGGTAAATTACACCCAAAATTAAAATCTTAGACATAGGTCTATTCTATTTGCCTAATGTTTTCTGGGGGCCAAATCCATAAGCTATGTCCACAATTTGAACTTTGAGAAATGGAGCTGGAGAGGAGTTTTCATAGACTTATGGAGGAATTTGCTTCATTTTTACACATTTGCATGCAATCTTCTGTTAGTTATCCTACGTGAAATATTTTCCCAAGACACAAAAATGGGAAGAAACTGATGCCAAGCCTATTATATCATGTTTTGCAAAAAATATGGCTTCAACAATTAATTGTCAAGCATTTTACTGAAAGAGTGTTTTTATGTGTGTTGAATATCCAATTAGTAGTTTTTGAACTGCATCTGTCAAGTGATGAGTTGCCTGAGCAGTCTTCCATGTAATAATTGTTTTCCTTTCTTTGATTTTTCAGTGTGAATCACATACCAGCTAGCCTGTAAGGTAACCTGAAAAAAGAATGTGACTAGCACTTGTTCCTTGACTTCAAGGAGTTTGGTTGGGTAGAGATAATAATGAGTAACGGCAATATGTCAAACACATAATAAGCTGCAAGGGTCAGGAGATCTCAAGGTGGGATTTGGATCTCTGAACCATTGAATGCTCCCCCCTTAATAGAGCACTAATTACTTAGCAAGAATCTCAAAGAAAATATCTGGACAAAAGATGCAGCAAACAAACAAACAAATAAGCAGAAAAAAAGACTGGTTCCACTTAAGTCATAGACTTAGAAACTCTATTTAGACCCAGGCATGACTATACCAATCAGAAACTTGTCTTTCTGAGGACAGTAACTAGCTTAAGGCTAAGAATCAAAGTAGGTGAGATGTTCCCTTTGGCCTGTTGTTTTCAAACATACACATGGACTTTAGCCCTTTATAATTCAGCTGCATGTTAGTGAGTGAAGATCTGTCCAAGAGGAACACAGTCTATAGATAAAATGCAACAGCAGGGATAGAGCCGGTGAATGCTTTGCCCCAAGTCTTG
The DNA here is from genome assembly GCA_004027875.1 of Aplodontia rufa. Classification (NCBI taxonomy): domain Eukaryota; kingdom Metazoa; phylum Chordata; class Mammalia; order Rodentia; family Aplodontiidae; genus Aplodontia; species Aplodontia rufa. Next base: position 30,647 of record PVKS010015304.1, on the reverse strand, counting down.
CGCAGAGCTGGGCTTTGCCTTTCACCCTAGATGCTAGCGCTCTAAGAAGGGTCAGTCTCAGTCTGTTTATTTCTAAATACACTGAGGAAGGAAAGGTCTTGATAGACAAACAGATCAGAATAATCTGGATCTTCCTAAGTCTTCTCGTTGCTCTAGGCTTCTAGGAAAAACTGCAAGCATCCTAGTAGACCCAATACATGAAAGGCAGATCACGGTATGTACAGAACAGTGGGATACTGAGATAAAAGGAGAAGCCAGCTTCCTACAGGCCAACGGATTTTAATATAGATACTAAAAAATATAATAGTGGTTTGAACAGGAAGAGAGGGTTAAAGTCATTTCCTGGAGAAGTTAGTAAAGGTGTCACCTGAGAGATTCCAGAACATGATTCCTAAGTACTCTCAGGGACTAGTTCTGAGTACCTGAGGAGACAGACCTCCTAACTAGAGAATCTGTAAATCTATTTCATTTTGTGCATATATCCTAGTATGTAATAACTCTTTTATTCTTTTCAGATGAAGCCTTTTGGAAACTAAAAATTTTAAACAAATAATAAAGCCCACAGTAACTTCATATGGATGATATTGATTCATTGTGCTATATTGGAATAAACTGTCATTAGTTTGTATTTTTATATGATATCCCATGAAACTAGCAGGGAATGCTAATTTATGGAGATACCCAATTTTTGAAACCTGGCTTAGCAATAGTGTAAACGATACTGTAAGACTACTAGATATACCTGCCACATACTCTGATCCTGCTACCTGTACATGTCTGCATATAAAAATAAAATGAAGGATAGATTGAAGGCATTAGTATTAGATTCAGGAGATATCAGGTCAGGTTTCTATCCTTATAGATTTGGAACTTGGGAAAATTGTGTTAGTCTTCTGTCAAATTCAGTTTTCTAATGATAAGATTAACTCACAAAGTTGCCATAATCTTCACATAATAGAAATGTAAATAAAATTTATATCAGCATCAGCTACTTTATTAATAATAGAACAGAATTTAATATATTGTCATTTTTTTCCTGGTTAATTTCTGAAATTATGTACAAGTTAATGGAAATTTTGCAATTTAGATGTAAGGTGAAATTAAGCAGAGGGATTTGGAAATAGCTGGATGAAATTATAAATAACCCTGTCTAAGAGTTCTTCACTAAAATATTAAATATATTTTATACTAAACTTCTGAAAAGGGCTGGAGCAGTGGCTCACAATTACGGTGCTTGCCTTGCATGCCTAGTACGCGAGTTCAAACCCCAGCACCATGTGCACAACAAAGTGTTGGAGGAATGAAATTCACAAGAAAAACTAAATAAAAATTGCTTTTCTCTTTCTCTCTCTCTCTCACTGTCCCTCTCTCTCTTAAAAAAATAAACTTCTGAAAAGTGAGATTAAGAAGGAAAACAAAAGATGGGATCAGTAATAACTACATCATTTTCAAAATCACTACTAAAAATATACATTTCCAATGGGCTCAAACAGCTTTGGATTTGATTGTATTTGTTCACAGATTTATACATAGGTAAAATATAAACAAATACATGATATATAAATACATATATAAACAGAAGTGCATGTGTATATAGACAGAATTGTGATTAAATATACTACAGATATACACAAATATCTTCCACAAATGGAAAGTTATAGGCAATATAGGCCTGTTGAAGTCATAGAACCATATGAATATACTAAAAGAATATATTCCCATTGTAGTCGTTGAATTGGCTTCTGTTCCTACATAAAATAATAGTATTTCTTGCCAAATATTTTTTGTTTAAATAGTATATCATCCATTATTTGAATAAAAATTAAAATTAAATAAAACCTTAAATGGAATTGTCCATTTAGTTGTAACCTACAATTTAATCACAACTAATACAAAAAGGTATACTCAGATATTACTTATGGCACACAAATATGAAAGCTATTGGCTGTAAAATTATAAGTCAGTCTACTTTTTTTTTATAAAAGTTAATTCAGAAATTACATCCCTTATCTTTTAAGTTTAAAAGTTCTGAAGTACTCAAATATCTTATATTTTACAATTCATAATCTATTTCTGAGATTATGAAGACTTTTGATGAACATCCATATGGAACACAGAGCTTCAGAAGTACAAATATACCTAAACACCACCTGTAGACTTGTATCTATAATCCCATGGTATTAGTATGTAAAATGACAAATGTCTATGTAAAATCACCTATGATATTTTAGTTGTTCATTTTTAGCATTCCTAAGTGTTCTCTCTCTCCCTTTCTTTCTCCCTCTTTGTATAAGCACATGGATATATGAAGCCTACATAATAAATATATATTGGAAATATAAATGTGTAATGCACATATTGGAAATATAAATGTATTATAAAATTAAATATTTTATATTACAAAACTCTCAAGAAGAGATTTAAATGTTAGAATAACCAACAGTATTGATTTCATATTTTATGTTTCCTTCACTTAGTGTTCATGTTGAATAAAAAGGTAATGTCAAGAGAAAATTAGCAATGATGGGGGAGCTAATTGGTGTGGCCATATCAGGAACATTGTGCCTTCCTGGTGGCCAGATTGTGCTGTCCTCATATGTTGTTCCTTTTAGTCTCTCATAACTTTCTTTACTCTGAAGTCTATTTTTTCTAATATTAATATTGCAATACTTGCTTTGCATTTTTTTAAAAATGATGTTTGCACGTATTCTTTTCCCATGTTTTCAATTTCAGTGTACCTATGTTATTGAATTCAAAGTGTTTCTCATAAAGAACATATGGTTTGGTCACCCCAGCCCCTCCTATACTTTGTCAATCGGCCTTTTGATTAGCATATTTAAGCCATTTATATTTTAGGTAATTATTAATATGTTAAAGTTTAAGTCTGCCATTTTATTTTTAAATTTTTCTGCTGGAGTTTGAACCCTGGGTCCTTGCGCATGCCAGACAAGCACGGTAACCACTGAACCTCTGTTCCAGCCCTCACCAGATACTGTTGATTTAAGACATGTAAAAATATTTTGTATCTAATTTTATTCATTATTCAATTCTCATTTCATTTCCACAAAGAAAATAACATTGTTTTCAAGTGTGGTCTCTTTGTTCAGTTTCTAGTGAACTCTCAGAGATCTTTGTGACTTAGTATTGATAGCACTCAAAGAATTCAATTAAAAATTTAGAAAGGTGAGATTTTTTTCAGAAGTCACAATTTAGCAATATTGAAGGCACTTTATAACACTTTAAACCATTTGCAAATTATTAAAATGATTTGTGGTACTGACATGTTATTTCATAGATTGAATAGTTTTTCTTTTTTTAATTAAATGGTCATGTTATTTCTAGCTGCAAAAGTCAGCCTGTTCTAACTTTTAAGCTATTTTCTTTAGTGCTTTATTTTCCATTAAGTTCTTTTAACTATTTTCTGGCACCTTCCAAAGAAAAGACATTTTTTATTCCATCTAGGTCACTCCTTTCCAGGACTGATGAAAAATCATTTAATTGTCAGTCTAATAATAGATGATTGAAAGCACTTTTAATCTTAATCTATTTTTCTCCCCAAGTTTTTGTACATTTTAGGCATCAAGCAATCATGATCCAGAAGCTGATGTGATTCAGAAAAAATACAAATTTGTTAATAACATAAAGAAGATCAGACCTGAGCAAACTGACATGTTATGATATCAAATGGAAAATTGTATTTAGTATTATATTAAGCACTAGGAATCAAGGAGTGTTATAGGTAAAGGGAAAATTATTACTGAGATAGGTAAGATGACTCTAACAATGTGATCACATACATACATATGATATCATTCAGTCTTTAACAATAAGGAAATTTACCTTTTATGATAAATGGATGAACCTAGAAGACATTATGCTGAAAGAAATAAGCCAGTCACTGAATAATAAATACTGTATGATTCTACATGTTTGAGGTATCTAAAATAATCATACTTACATAAACAGAGAATTGAATGGTGGTTGCCAAGGGCTAGGAGGAGCAAAAATAGGACATTTTTCTTGAGTATAAAATTTCAGTTAAAAAGATGAAGACGTTCTAGAGACTTATTTATTATATGTGCAGTGCCTACAGATAACATTATTACTTATGCAGTTGAATATTTATTAAGAGGGTAGACCATGTTGAGCATTCTTTTTTTTCTTCTTTTTTTAAGAGAGAAGGACAGTGCTAGAGAGAGAGAGAGAGAGAGAAATCATTTTTATTTAGTTTTTCATGTGGTTTTTTCATTGCTCTGGGACTTCCTTTTGTATGTGGTGCTGGGGTTTGAACTCGCGTACTCTTGCATGCCAGGTAAGCGCCGTAACCACTAAGCCACTGTTCCAGCCCATGTTGAGAATTCTTTACCATACACACACACAGGATAAAAGAAACTTTTGAAGACAGATGTTTATTAGCTTTATTGTGTTGATATTATCATGACTTTATGCATATGACCAAACCCATCAAATTTTATACCTTAAAAGTACAATTTTAAGGTATGAATCCATAAAGCTATTAAATGATTTTAACTGTATTAATATTGTCCTTTTCAACAAAAAGCACAAAGAGCAAAATTTATTCCCAATATTTACTTTGCAAACAAATTATAGAACTAATTCCATTATATGCATTTATATACAATATATTTATATTCCTTTCTATATGACTATACATTATCTGTAAGGTTATCAATGTCTGTATATTTTTGTTTAAGTAAATGTATTTTCCTTATTTTGAAGGAATTTAATATTGTAAGTATTATAACAACTATAGTAATTGGTCAACTGTGTTTCAGGTTAGGTTTTTACTATTATTCTAAAAATTGTTCTCTGTTATCATTTGCAAATTTTCCTATGTTTGCAATAAACCAACATAGCCTCTGGCTTTTCACATTTCTTCTCTTTTGCTCTTCTAAATAATTCTGGAAACTGAGATATAGTATTGCCAGGAGACATTGCACTCCAGTGCTCTGAGTTTGTCAGGAGAATGTTCACTTTTTCTGAATTGATTATCTGCCTTTCTCATCCTCCAATAATACATAAGGGACTTTTATTTACTTTTATGAAATGAATTTCTAATATAATTCTAGTACAATAGACTGTATTTATGAGTATATGCATAATTCAGGTTTTTGTATTCTGTACAAAGATACTTATGAAGAAAAAATAATATAATTTGGCTGTTTCAAATTGTTTACTCTTCATAATAACGAAAAATCAGATCTACAAAGCTAGGGATAGAAAGCCTGAAGTTTTTGTGTGTAGAAGATAGTATTCGGATAATCTATAATCATTACTGTCATCGTTGTGGTAGCGTTCACCATTAGAATTTAAGCACTTTGTGGAAAGAGGGGCTTGATAACAAACACCCGGTCTAACCATCCAGCTCATTTTAATTCTACCTACATACCCCTGTCCATTTAGTTCTAATGCTGTTGTCTCATTGCTTAGGTAATTTGAATCAAATATCCAACAACATTCTTTTTAATTCATTTATTCATGTTTTATTCATGTTTTAAGACAATTTTAATATATAAATTTTAATTTTTCCTGTGCTAAATCTGACTTTGAAAATAAAATTTACAATAGTTAATTCTAATGCTGAATCTTTTTCAAATGGTCTGAGAAATATGTTCTTAGACTCTGTCATTTGAATATTGACTTCTATTGCTTGAAGGAGGTAAACAGCCTGTAAATTACTCTTCCTAATATGATATTTTTTCAGGTGAAATTCAAATTTAAGATTTTACCTATAGAAACCTTTTTTTATCTTAAAGAAAATATACTATATCATTAATTCAAGGGCTTCATTGAAATTAGCATTACACTAGCTTCAAAGAAATGTTTTATTACTATTATTAGTAGTATAAGCAGTGATGTAGGTAAATTAATAGTACATTGTAGGGAGAGTTGTCCTCTAGATTTTTATAAGGTCATATTGGTTGACAATATTCAGGTCTTCAATATTCTTTTCATGTTTCACATTTTTATTGGTGCATTAAAGTTGTATAGCATGATAGAATTGTTGCTACATTTTCACATCTGCACACAATAGAGCAATATAATTTAGCCCTAGCACTTCCTGTCTCTCATATGCTATCTCCTGGTCTCTTTCTTCTGCTGATCTCACTTTGGATTTATTTATTTAGTATTTTACTGTTCCCATTTTTATTGATTGTGTAGGAATTATTTAATACACTAGAGGTGCAAAATATACTTTCTCCCTTCTTCCACTCTCCCCTTTCTGCCCTCCTCTTTTTCCCCTCTCCCTTTCGCCTTCCTCAAGTCTACTAGATTTCCTTTAGTTCATCTACTAATTTGTCTTTGAATGGTTCTTTTTTGTAATATTATCCTTCTCTCCCACTTTCCTTTATTTTACTCTAGCTTCACAAATGAGAGAATACATTCAATCTTTGAGTTTCTAAGTTTGGCTAATTTCACTTAGCGTCGAATTCTCCATTTAAATGCATTTACTGGCAAATACCATGATTTCATTCTTTCTAAGAGTTGAGTAGAACTTTATACACACACACATATATATGTTCAAGTTATATATATGTGTGTGTGTGTATAATGATATACATATATTTGTATTTATATAAATTAATGTATTTATAAATTTTAGGTCTTTGGGGAAGATCCTCAGGAGTGGGATATCTGGGTCGTACGGTGGTTCCATCCCTGTGTTTTTTTTTTTTTTTTAAGGAATCACCACACTGCTTTATGAGTGGCTGTACTAGTCTGCAGTCCCACCCAGAATGTGTGTTTCTTTCCCCCACAACCTCGCCAGCATTCCTACGCTTGATCTTTGTCATTCTGATTGGAGGGACCTTATTGCTAGAGATATTGAACATGTTTCTTTATATTTATTGGCTTTTTGTGTTTCTTCTTTGAGAAATTTTCTTTAGTTCTTAGCCCATTTATTGATTGGGTTACTTGTTTTTATGGTGTTAAAATTTTTTGAGTTATTTGTATATTCTGGCTCTTAGCCCCTATTAAAGGGATACTGGCTAAGATTTTCTCCCATTCTGTAGGATTTCTCTTCACAGTCTTAATCATTTCCATCAGCTCTTCAATATTCTTAATGATTTCTATCTATTCTTTATGAATTGATGAGGAAGAGTGATAACATCTCCAATATAATTATGGATCTGTATTTCTTCCTATTGTTCTTTCATTTTCGCTTCATGTAACTTGAAAGTCTGTCATTGGGTGTATTTGCATTTAAGATTGCTATTCTATTTATAAAGAAATAATGCTTTTGTTATTAGCTTCATCTGATAGTAGACTCTTTACTTGAATTTAGCCTTGTGTGGTACTAACATAACTGGACCAGCTTCATTATGGTAAATGTTTGCATGCCATGTTTCTTTTAGATTTTGTACTTAAACTTATTTGCACCATCATATCTGAATTGCATCTCTTAAAAACTTGCTTTTGTGTTTAGTCTTGTTTTTTGAATCTGGCATTTAATTGTAATTTTTTTCTTTTTCTTTTTTTTTTTTCTTTTGTAATGGGGATTGAATCCAGAAGCCCTTAACCTCTAAGTCTTATCCCCAGCCATTTTTATCTTTTTATTTTCAGACAGGGTCTCTTTAAGTTGCTTAGGGCCTCATTAAATTGCTGTGGCTGACTCTGATAGTGAAGACCTATTCACTGGAAAACTTTTGTACTGAAAAGATATATTTTTTCCTGATCAATTGACAATCACTTTATTCCAAAATACACTTTTGATAAAATTTTTGTATTGGAAAAAGATTACATAGAATAATTTTTTAAAAAATTAAGTATAATGTATTGATGCATACATACTGAAAAGATGGGAGAAAGATGTTTTGGGGATGGTTCAATCAAAAAGACTAACAGTAAATAAATCTGGTTTATCTTTTAAATTAAACTTCTATGGAAACTCAGAATTATCTTGAAAATTCTATTGACTTGCTATTGCAATAGCAAGTTATTTCTCATCAGTATAAAAAATTTTAATGGTAGAGCAAGTACTATATAATTGTATGTACAATAATATGATGTTTTTAAATTTTATATTTATAAATATATATTATATTTTAAATAACTTTATAGAATTATTAAAGTATGATATTAGATTATAAACTTTGGTTTTTTCCTAAGGCAAATAAATTCTAAACTAAGATTTTTTGTCAAAGCAATTGAGAGACCTTAAAGTTATTTTAAAGAAAATCAATGAACTATTATTTCTCACTGACCAAGGCAGTTAGGGAGAAATGTAAAAGAAACACACAGGAGCAAATATAAAAGAAAAAACAAGGTATCTAGATGAATATTGAATCACTCCACCAACAGCAAGCAACTATGTTATTCGAGGGCACTGAATGATTATTGACACAGTTTGATCATAACGGCATGTTTAATTTAAGGTTTGGTTCAGCTTCAAGTTTGAAGCCAGAAGGACAACTGTAAGTTGCACTTGGCTGTGCCAATTGGCCATTTGCGCTTTGAGGAGAGACGATTTGATAAAAAAATTCTACTGAGATTTTATTTTGTTTTTTTTTCTGATTGTTTCCCTATACTTCAATACAACTATTCATAACATTTATATACTACTATTGCACTGAGGGTAAAAGATAATGAGATTGTGGAATGCACTGTGCTTATAATCATAGCTATGCCAATGAAACCAAATGAATTATGATTGTTTTATATGCCTACTTTTATCTATGCACACATGTATATGCATTCATGAGTTGATTAACACTGGGGATACATTTTGATAATGATATACCATAGAATATACTTACACAAACTAAGATGGCTATGATGTCACTTAGTGACAAGCTCTTATGAGACTACTACTGTATATGCAGTCCATCACTGAAGGACACATCATTGTACTACACATGTATGTGTGTATGTGCTTATATTTGTGTGTGGGTATGAAAATTAGGCAACTTACACATGCATAATATTAATTACATGCTCAAATAATTGCAGAATCATAGATTTTCTTGTTTTCCCAAATATTCACTTTACCTTTATTTAACTGAAAAAGAATTGAGAAACACATTTAAAAAATACACACTGAGTTCTGATGGCACTAACAATTTTGTTTTAATACCTGATACTATAATAAAACTTTTGCAGTAAAACTGTGATACATAAAAATGGAGACATTCAATCATCTCTTTAGCAATCAATTCATTAATGATACTTTGGAAATATACTGATTATCATACAATTAAAAACAAATGGATTTTCTTGATTGCTTTTTTTCCCCTCTGTATATATAATTTTTGCTTCTCTTTTATGACTGCCACATTCTTTTTTTTTAATTTTTTTTTTATTTTTGAGCAACCTTACAAGATTTTAACAAAACAATATAAAATGTGTATAAGATGTGAATATATTCTGGACATTGCAATTATCCCCAGGAGTGCCCCCCCATTACCCTCCCTTATCCCTCCCTTCCCCTTCCCATTATAACTCTAAAAATAGTATTAGATTGTAAAGCATTATATCTTATCTGAATTTAACTCATGTTTCTAGACTGCCACATTCTTGGAATCCAGTTAAGACTGACATACAGTTTCCAAACATTTATTGAGCACCTAGAATTTACTTATTTTTTTCTTTCAAAGGTTGCATTTCTGCTGAGTTCTGAAATACTATGTAAGGGAACATTTTATAAGAATTCAAGGAAGGAAGTTACCTGCCTTTATTTGGCTTTGTGCTCATTGCGGATACGGATTGGGGGGAACAACAGGTAAAATACTTACAAATTTAAATTGCTATTACTAAGAAAAGAGGAAACTGAAATGGAGGGGGAAATGAACTAATGTTAAGTGAAATGGTCAGGGAAAGAATGTCTTGAGACCTAAATTAAGAAGAATTAAGCCTCTGACACATAGATAAAAATAGCATTTGGGTTGGATGAGCAGCATACAGACAGCTTGAACTGGGAAAGAACATGGCTTTTTAATTAATCAAAAGAACAAGAGTGTGACGGAAGTATAATGAGAAAAGGGAGAATTGGATGCTATGCTATTAGAATGCTGGGGAGGGGACCAATTACTAGAGGTGTTGAGGCCACAAGAAGGAATCCGGATCTTCCCATAGCACTGCATGTTTTGAGAAGGCTTTAAAAGGATTTAGAGTTAATTTATTTTCTGTGAAGAGAAACTCTTTTTTTATTTTTTTTTGCACTATTATGTGAGGAATTGATCGTAGTTAGGCTGGAATGGAAAAACTGTTGCTTAATAATTAAAACAAAAAGCGACGATGGCAAAATTAAAATGTAGGAAGTGAAGACAGAATAGGGCAGCACCCAGAGTGGCTAAAGGATAAAGGAAATTCAATTAAGCAAGGAAGATTTTTACATATGTGAGATGAAAATCCTGGTGGGTTTGATCTTTGTTAGTGAGGCGAGGAGACTAGGACTTTGAGGTCACTTAAAACCAACTCAGAATTCTGAGTTATATTTATTCTCCTTTGGCAGGTTAAAGTAAACTTCCAAAGGCAGGTGTGTATATAAATATTTAAATCCGGGAAAGATACTAGTTTGTAAATTATCAGATTCATATATAAAAGATAATGTTTAAATCTATGGGAACTAAATAAATGATCCAGGGAGAAAATGAATATATGGGAGAAAAGAAAGACCTAATTGGAGGATCAGATAATTTCAAAGCATTAAGAGATGAGGTGAAGGTGATCAATCAGTGAGGAAGAAGGGAAATGCAAGAAATGACAGAACTTTGAGGACCTGGAAGTGGTGCACAGTACCATCGCTGTCAGGGGATAAAATGAGATGAGGACAGGGACGCGTTGGCAACTGTGACAAGAGCTGGCTCAAAGACATGATGACAGCAAAATACTTCCATTAGGAGTGAATAGTTAAGAGGGGGAAGAAGACGAGATAATTGTCATAACACAGTATGTCCCTGTGATATAGAGGAAGGAGATGTTCATTCCAACTGACAGTTCAGTGTAGGCTTTTTTCAAAAAGTATATCTTAAAATTTGTAACACGAAGTCTTTAATGTAGGCTTTATTGCAAATGCAGATGTTTCCCCATTTATAGTGAGATTATGTACAGATAATCCCATTGTAAGTTGAAAATATTGCAAATTGAACATGCATTTTTAAACCTGACCTACTGAATATCCTGGCTTAGCAGCACAGAACCATGTAGAGCATCTGGTATTTTGTCTCAGGATCCTGTGGCTGACTGGGAATGTGACTAACTACTGGTACCCAGCATCCCTAGCCTAGGAAAATATCAATATTCAATTTTGAAAGTAGAGTTTCTACCAAATGAATGTATATCATTTTCATTTCATCCTAAAGTAAAAAGAAAATAATCATTATCTAACCATTTTACATTAGGGACTGTCTGTGTATTTTAAACAAATTATTTTAAATAGATTTTATTTTAATTATAAATTCCTCAGGTCTGATCTCTACTATTTGTTCTTACCAATGAGCTACCAAAACTTATCACCTGCAACATTAGTGGGTTTCATTCACGACAAAAAACAAAAAAAAGAAAACAGCATAAGGTGCTTGATACATCATGAAAGCACCTATGTAAAAAATAAGGTATTATTGAAATTAAGGCACTCATCATAAAGGGCTCCTTATTTTTACAGTCCATTAAAAATCATATTATGTAATAGAAGATGTACTATGGTATCCCTGTTGTTTGTAATAAAGTATAAACTTTCGGAAAATAGGGACATAATATTCCATCTTTGTAGCCAAAATTACATAGGATCCATAGTAAACCCTCAGGTGGGTATTTGAGGATGGATGAAGGATGGATGGGATAGATGACATACTGAATAGGAATTGAAAAGGTTGTGTGAGCCTAATATCAAAGAATGAAGTGAGTGAGCAGGAGAGAATTCCACAGTGAGGAAATAGCTTAAAGAATATTGGAGTGGCATGGTAAATTAAATGCTGTTATCTGGATCTAAAAGTGTATGGGAAACCGTCAGTGAGGTTTAAGAATATCCAGGAAAAAGTGTAGAGGCCAGGGAAAGAAGGGTTCTAAATGTTGTTTGGTATGCCATTAAAATGTTTAAGCAATAAAATAAACTGAAAAATGTAGTCTAGGGGCCGGAGCAGTGGCTCAGCGGTTATGGCACTTGCCTGGCACGTGGAAGGACACAGGTTTGAACCCCAGCACCAGCTACACAATGAATGTCAGAGCAATGAAAGCCACATGAAAAACTAAATAATAAAATTGACTCCCTCTTTCTCTCTCTCTCACTGTTGCTCTCTCTTAAAAAAAATGCAGTGTAGAATGATAACTTAAGCAGTAGTTGAACAACCTGACTCATCAAGACAGATAATGATGACTTCATTTGGTTAAGCTCAAACACTAACAAAATGACAACTAATGATTTTAGCTAAGTCAATAATAATATTATACTTGGACATTGTAAGTTTGAGGTATTCTGAATCAGTGTAAAATCTATCAGCAATTCTGAAATATAAACCTCAGTTTTGGGAAAATGATGCATATAAAACATGTAATTAATATGTTTATGTGTGAATTTTTGGATGTGTTATGTGTTCCAGAAATAGTGAAATTTTAAAAGCTAAAATTATGATTGAAGTAACATAAGGTTAAAAATTGTTTTTTAAAAATTGAATCTAAAATGATTGACTATGAGGGCTAGTCATGATCAGATGTTCAGGGAGCGAAGGACAGTAAGGGATGATCAGTGCTGATATAGGATGAAGAAACAGCTCTAGGAGAGACAGAAGAACATGCATTGAATGTTGTCCTTAGAGGACAGTTTTATACACGGTACATTGTCTAATTTTTACCAAAAAGTAAGAGAATAAATTGATTGCATTTCAACAGAACCTCAGAGAAATTCAGCACCTTCTCCAGGGTTATAATTTGCAGATGTTAGAGTCCTATTCGGGAAGAGAACTTCCATAAGATAAGATCCTGGAGGTAAATTCTCTCTCAGTGGTGATGAGAGTTCAGTTCAACATCATTGAGAACTGATGGAAAATCAGAGATGAAAAGCACTTGAGTTCTGCGAAAGAAATATGACTCTCATTATCAATAATACAACATTACTGCTTTTTCTAATTTGAGGTAAACATATATTTAATATATACCCAAATATTAAACTAGATAATAGCTTAGGAGTGGTCAGGAAGATGGTGGATAAGAGGAAAGAAACTTTTTTCAGTTGTTCCACAGCTGGAGATTCAAGCAGCAGGCATATTGATTCTCAGTCAGGTGGATGAAGGAGGGAATTAACTGGAATTCAACATTGGATAGTAAAACATACAGAAATTCAGAAACTTTGAATGTCGGAAAAGTAATGATCCATTAGAGACAGCCAGTTTTGCTGGTGGTGCTGGAGTCAGAACTCCCAGTTCATTGCAGAAGGGAGGGTAATACATGCAGTAAGAGAGAAATGCACTATGAATAAATGTGGCATGGGAGAACCTGTGAAACACCCGATATTAGCTGACCCAGAGACAGTGGGGAAAGCTGAGCCCTCCTCAAGTCACCCATGTAGAATCTTGCAGGAGTGGGAGTTCAGGAGCACATAAAAACTGTTTCCATTCTGTCCCAGCAAATACTTGCCATGTGGTCCAGAGTGTGCCTAGCCCAGTGTAACTGAAGTAGACACAGTGAGGATTGTGTCCAGGGGGATCCAGAGGGGAACTGCTGAGGGAGAAAGGCATGTGTTTCTGGTAGCACATACAGCTAACTGGGAGAGGCTAGAAAATGGTCAGACAGGTACATAGGTCAGTTTGTGTTTCAGGTCTCATCCTGTGAAAGCCACATCCAGCATTGATCCAAGGGGAACATAGGCCAAAAAGAAACCCATAGAAGGGCACAATAGCAACTGCAGTGAACAGCTATCCTTTCATCAGTTTTGACCACATCAGTGGAGACAAGCCCTTTGTTTTTCGTTAAGAAGTTTTTCTAATTTTCTTTTTTTCATTACTTTTTCCATTGTGTGTATGTATGTGCATGTTTGAGTGTGTGCTCTTACTGTGCTGATTGGTTCAAGAATATCTAATAAATACACATAAATGAATACATATATATTAATTTTTAGCATTTTTTTCTTCATCTGTTTATTATTTAGCTTTGTTTTGACCAAAAGAAATGAAGATCCAAAATAGCAGATTTAGGGTTGATAAAGAAAATTTCACCATAGATACTTCTGAAATCCAGAGGATCATTAGAAAATATTTTGAAAAATTATATTCTGATAAACAGAAAAATTTAGAAGACACTGATAAATTTCTAGACACATAACCTATCCAAATTAAAAAAATGAGAACATAGAAAATCTATATGAAATAACATGAGTAGTAAAATTGAAGCAATAATTAAAAGCTTTCCAACAAAGAAAATCTCAAGACCAGATAATTCTCAGCTTAGTTCTAACAGACTTTTAAAGAAATAATACCAATCTTCCACAAATTATTCCACTAAATAGAAAGGAAGGTAACACTCCCAAATTTATTCTACAAAATCAGTTTCACCCTATTTAGAAAACCAGACAAAATATATCAAGGAAATAAAATCAAAGTCCAATATTCTTGAACATAAATATAAAACCCCTTAGTAATATATTTGCAAATCACATTCAAAAACACTTTAAGAAGACTCAAAAACACTCCTTTGAACACCATGTTCAAATGAGTTTCACCCCAGGCATCTAAGTTTTGTTCAGCATATGCCAATCAATAAATGTAATTTATTACATGAATGTTATTATGGACAAAAATCACATAATAATTTCAATAGGTGCAGAAAGAGCCTATGACAAAATGCAGCACAGATTTATGTTAAAAACTCTGGAGATACAAAGTACTTACCTCAACATTATAAGGGATATGCATGAGAAACCCAAGGCATTTTACACATTATTCTGAATGGAGAAAAACTGGAGGTATTTTCTCTAAAATCGAAAACAAAACAAGGATGTTCATTTTCACCACTCCTATTCAATATAGTCCTTCAAAACTAGTTAGAACAATAAGGCAAGAGAAGGAAATTAAAAGGAATACAAATAGATAAAGGAGTCAAATTATCTCTCTTTGTTGATGGCATGATCTATTGAGAAGACTCAAAAATCTCTACTAGAAGACTTCCAAAGCTGATACAATAATTCAAGGAAGTAGCAGAATACAATATCAACATTCATGCATCAAAAGCTTTCCTATACTCCATTTAGGAATCTACTGAAAAAGAAATCAGGAACACTATCCCATTCACAAATACTTCAAAAACAAAAATAAAACCCCAAACCTTTGGGATAAATCTAATCAAGGAATTGAAATATCTCTGTAATGAAAACTATAGAGCATTTAAAAAATAAGTGTCCATTAACAGATGAAAGGATAAAGAAAATGAGGTATACATGCACAATTGAGCTTTACTCAGACTTCTAATCATGACATCTGCAGTTCAGTGTTTGGAACTTGAGATGATCATGCTAAGTGAAATAAGCCAGACTCAGAAGGAGAAGGGCTGAATGTTTTTCCTCTCATATACAGAAGTTACAGCAAAATAAGGCAAAAGGGGTGAGGGGAAGCAGATCAAATGAAAATGGGAGACAGATCTCTAATTTAGACAAAAGAGATTGAGAGGGAAGAAGGATGCCAGGAAAAGGAATGAACTGCAGAATAAAATTGACCCAATTGTGTCGTGTACATGTGAACATAGCACATTGAATTCCATCCTCATGTATATCTATAAAACAACAACTAAAAAAATGTCTAAAAAGCAGGAAGACCAGTAGAATAGAAGAAAGGGAAGAGGCAGAGGAAGGAGAGGAGGAAAAAGAAAGTACTCAGGACTAAAAGTGAACAAATTTTATCTCATGCATATATGATTATATCAAAATGAATCCCACTGTTACATATAACCATAATTCCCTAATAAAACATTTAAAATTAGTAAAAAAAAAGCTTATGAAGCATAAGAAATATTTTAATAAAATAATTTTAGATTTATTTTGTATAATGAGATTAAATTGGTAAAAATATGTGGATGCTATGTTACGGAATCTCTTATGATGGAAAGGGTATTATTCGGAGTTTATTTTTTATGGCATCATAGATAACTGTCAGGACTGGCTATATTGTGTTGGTGGCTAAAACTTCAGAAATGTGATGTAATATGAATCTTATTTCTAACTTTTCTGCCAAATTGTTGATGTATTGTTTCTTTTACATTTATTGATTTTATTCAAAATTAAATGATTGCATAAGTTTTATTTGGCTTCTCAATGAGTAAAGGGTAAGATACATTTTTTGTTCCCTCCTTACAACACAGATTGAGAAAACAAATCCAGAGGCTGGAGCACTGGGTCAGCGGTAATGGCGCTTGCCTGACGTGCGTGAGGATGCGGGTACCAACCCCAGCACCACATACAAAACGAAATGTTGGAGCAACAAAAGCCAAATGAAAAGTAAATGAAATTAATTCTTTCTCTCTCTCCCACTGTTTCTCTCTTAAACAAAAAAAGAAGACATGTTGATCAATTATACGGTTGGTGTCAGTACACAGTATTCAAGACTGACACACAAAGAGGAGGCTTCTATACATGACTTAGCTATTAATGACTATAGAAATATAAACTCTGTAATGTTTCAGTTTCTATATTATTTTTAGAGAGAGAAAGGGAGAGTGACAGAGAGAAAGCAAGAATCAACTTTATTTAGATTTTCATCTGGTTTTTGTTTTTCCTGACATCATTGTGTATGTGGTGCTGGGAATTGAACCCAGGTCCTTGTGCATGCCAGGCAAGCCCTCTAAGACTGAGACACTGCTCCAATCCTCAGTTACAATAATTTTTAGTCTTAATTTATTCCCTTAAAAATATATTTGACTCACCAAGTATGTTCTGGTGCGTATGCTAGATCCTGGAGATTTTCATACATTTAAGGCAAGGACTTTGTTCATAATGAGCCCAATGAGTGCCTTGCGTGTGTGTGTGTGCATTCATGTGCACAAGTAGACCCTTGAAATATCATTCACCATTCAAATCCTAACCCAAAATATCAGTGTTTCAGCTAGTTAAAACATCTGAAAAATTTGAAATGAATAGACATAAAATGACATATTAAAGGAAAAACTAGAAAACAATTATAATTTCTTATTTTTTCCTTAGAAGGAAAAATTATTTAATATAGAAAAAGGGTATGCAGCAATTTAAATATCCAGTGGTGCAGCAATTTAGATATGTATGATGATCGAGTTGGAATCTATGACCTCATGCTAACTTTCTCAAATTTGCTTTCTTGTACTTGGTTACCAGAGCCAAGCACCAATATTACTAGTTTGTTAGTGCCATTATATCAGATGATTTCTGGGAACTTTGCTTTTGAGAGTGAATCTGTGATCTGAAATCTTCACTGGCTTTTGTAAAGAACATTGACCCTAGAACACTGTCATCTTTAGGTTGATTGAACTATCAATTTTTAGTTTAATTGCCATTTTCAATACCATGACCACAACATAGTCCTTTAAGGAGACAAATATTGTTTGATTTTTTTTAAAGATATATCATTTCATGATTTATCTTTAGCTGTGCTAGAATTGTCATGATTGCAATTAGTGTCATCGTACTAATTGAAATAAGAAGAAAAACATCATTCTCCCTCAAATGTTGCTAAATGGAGTAAATATATATATATAATTCACAATGAGGCATTTCAATTAACCTTTTGCACATGCTGTGTGTTGGTATGAGCAGCTTATTTATGCCATCTGCTTCTTTTGCAGGATTTGATTCACTGATAACACTCTTGTCATTTGAATAAGTTAGACAATACATTATTTACTTAGAAGTTTATAGTCATGGAGTAATTATGTGTGTCCCTATATAAGTATATTGCATATGAGAAGGAATCATTGTGTCAAAGCATAATTTTTTTTCTTTTTTTTATTAAGAGTATATAGAGATACAATTGAGAGGGAAACATTATCAAACCATCAATAACCAATGTATATATACATAGTTATCCAGGGGTAATGCCAAAACATGGATGACCACCTTAGGTTTCATCTGTTGCAGTTTCCCCCAGAAGAACTCTTGCATTAAATGGGTATCTTGTGGAGGAATAACATCTGCTTCTGAGATCATAATTTTTATTTACGAGGTAATACAGCATTGAAATACTATGTGGTAAATGACTCTTAAAATCTGTTAAATGAATCTTCTTATAGCTTTTATAAGAAGATAATTTCTCAACTATTTGATAAAATAACCATGTAGTTGGAGGATAAAAGTCGAAGTTGATGGGATACTAGGTGGTGGTATCAGATAAGGAATTCCACTGAAAGCTAGATTTTCTTTCGATGTCTTTCATTTACATGAAATAGTAAGGGGGTTTTGTGTTTTAGTTTATGTGTAGATTTTTCTGGTGAGCTGTTAGTTTCTCAGGTTTGAGAAGGCCATGTCATTAAAATCATCAAAATTGTTTTTTATTAAAGTGCCCTAAAACTAATGCTTAGCAAAATGGCTGAAAAATAATAAATTCTTTTTGATAGATATAACACTTATTACCTTATTTATTTTTGAGTTGGTTATTATGTTATTAAAATTTTCTCTTTGAAAAAACTAAATCAGTCATAAAACACTATAAAGACAAATGGGGAAATAAATATCTTGCTGGATTTTCTTCCTATTTTAGAATGGCTGAGGACATTCTAAATGGCAGTATCTCTTTATCTGTTCCTCTGCCCAAGTTGGCACTTGCTCTAAGGCACAGAACTCAGAGAAGTGGTGACCAGTCTCAGTCCTACCTCCTGGATTAAGTCCACAGTGTTATTCATTAGCCTATAGGCTTTCTAGAAGTAAATGTATCTTGCTTTGGAGTAGAAATAGTTGGTGGTATGTAGATTTTTGAGAAAATCTCAGATTGCCTGTTTGCTTTATGAGTGTTGCCAATTTGATTAACCAGCGCTCTGAATCTATCTGATGTTGTGACAGTTTTGAAAGCTCTTTTTCTATGCATGACATGATTACTTATAAGGTAAAAGCCTCTAAAATCATGAAGTAAATATTATCAAGATCAAATTAGGAAACACTGTATCTGGTTAGACTCTGTAGCAGAAAAGCAAAGCAAAATATTATTGTGTCTTTTGAAAGTGCAGATATTTTAAGTTTCATGTGATACTACAGTACTGAAATGGTAGTGTGAATGCAGTATGATAAAAGTTTAATTTGTTCTTTCCCCAAATCTAATATTGCTTCTGTTTTGCACTCTATCTTTATTAATTTATCTTCCTTAGAGGCTAATGTAGATCATTTTAACTGTCTTGCAGAAATTATATAAGGGATTTTTCTTGGAAAGATTGATTCTAAGCACATTGCTGAGTTTCCTCATCAAGTAATCCTGACATCTTGTTTTAGGGGACAGACAGATGCAAATGGTGGGGATACAAGGTTAAGAAAATAATTCTATAAAATGGACCCATTGTGCTGACCTCCTGCCCATATACTTTGTTTTCCAAGAAACAGTTTACCTATAGCCCCGCCTGGGCTAAGTGAACAGGCTATGCCATATTCCTTAGCAAACTATCTGTTGTCCATAGGAAAAATGCAGTCCTGAAATAACATCAATAAGAAGAATCCAAGTGGTGCTGGAGCAGTGGCTCCAGGGTTATGGAGCTTGCTTGGCATGTGCAAGGACATGGGTTTGAACCCCAGCACCAAGTACAAAGAAAAATGTCAGGCCACATGAAAAACTAAATAAAATTGATTCCTTCTCTCTCTCTACTGTTTCTCTTTAAAAAAGAAGAAGGAGAAGAGGAGGAGGAGGAGGAGGTGGAGGAGGAGAAGAAGAAGACTCCATATTGGAGGAGACTTTGTGTCCCCTTTCATAGACCAGATACTGAAACTCAGGGAGATAAGGATAATTCCTCCTAACCAGAAAATCCGTAAGAATGTATGCTTAAGAATTCAATTAGAATCAGTCAAAATGGACCAAGGTGACCTAGAGTTGCTATGGCTGTGAGGACTTTAAAGTCTGTTATATTGCTGTCAGTCAAAAGTCAAGAGTGGGACCCAGGCAAGACTTTTCGCTATGATTCTCAAAAAGTTGGAATGCAGAAGACGCAAACTGTCCCTTTCCTCTCTGAGAGGACAAACTTTCTCCCTTGAGAGTATCCCCTTTCTTTTTCCTATGCCTTCAATAAACTCTTCCTGTTACTGATTGACATGTTGAAATCTTCCTGACTTTATGGCAAGAATCAGGGTTTGAAAGAGGTCTTTACGCTGCATTGGTTTCCCACAAATCCAAAGCTCTGTAACATTTGGAGAAATAACCTTCCTAGCCTATTTACTATTCTTAATGATTTTATATCAAGCAGTACTAATTATATAGGTAAATAATAAATCTAACCACAGAATTTTCCCATTTTACAGAGAAAGTTCAAATCTAACCCTCAAATTGTATTTGTTAATATCATTACAAAAACATAAAATGATCGGATTTGAACCAAATCTTTAAACAATTAAAGAGTATTCTTCTGAAGTGTTAATATATTTGTATTATGTATACTTGAATGGCTTAGAACTTAGTAAATAATTAGACCACAAAATCTATGAAGTCATTATAATTTTTCTATGCTTTGAACAGTAGATTACTTTAATAGATTTCATCATCTGTAAAGTCATGATGCCTGGAGGAGGTTCCTGCTTATTATAAAAGGAATTCAACATAATTTTCATATCAATCTTCTAGCTCTTTTGTATCCTTTAGTATAATTTAACTAAGTGATTGGAAGATTTTTGCTTTGCATTAGAGAGCACAAAATTTTTTGTTGACTTTAGAGATTTATTTAATAATGGAATTAAATTGTGTTTCATAGCAGGGGATTATATGGGTGCAAAGTAAATAAACCAACTTGGCTCATGGGTCTATGATGACCCAGAAGGTGGACTTTCTGCACCCTAAAGTAGGCATTTTGCAAATTTTCCAAAGTGCTTCAAGCCTGTGGCAGTAAAAGTATGAAGCCATCAGCTAGGAAATGACTTTGGAAATTAGTTGGAGGTTAATTCTCTGCCTCATTGGCCTCACAAAGTGGACAAACTGTAATTGATTTTAAGAGCATTCATGAAGCACTTCTTTCTATTGAATAATGGAGAAGCACTCACAGAAACATGTTGTGGATACGAGAATAATTAAATAGATATCAATAAAACATCATTAAGCATTTATGTTTCTGAACAGTGCTGTGATCCTTTTGAAGAGGGATACCCTCAAGTGCACCTTGAATAAAAGGGCTAAACTTGATCTGGCACAAGTTCATGGTCATGGACTTTGTTTAATACTTACATGAAAAGACTAAGTCAATTTTTTTCCATTTAAATTAATTCCTTTAATTTCTCAACACATCAATTATATTTGTATTTTTAACTATGTATTTTGCTAAATCTAGACCTTCCCAAATCCAGGCAAGAATAGGAGTAGATCTGGTACCCTTCCAAAATACTCCAAAATAAATATACTATAAATATACTCATGAATTTGATGAGATGATTAATATAAAATATCAAATTGCACCAGTTGTAGGCTTACTGTTTTGAGTTTTTTGTAAGAACTAAGTCTAACATATTTGTCAAATATACAATGCACACTAGGATTTGAGGACGGACAGGAGGACATAGTTAAATATATTTTTGATAACTGTTTACTATGTAGAGTATTAAGCTATTTTTATATACCATCAAGTTATTTTATAAGTAAGTTCAATTATTCTCATTTTGTAGATGCAACAGCAGAGACTTGATCTAAGTAAATTTCTCAGGTGTATGTAGTAAATGCTGAATTCAGAATATTAGCATAATATGTCAATTTCAGTTAAATTCATAAAAGACTTTTTAAAAGCACATGGGACATTCTTCAAATAGTACAACAGTACAATAGCATTTTGATGTCTATGATAGGCACCTTGATACCAGAACAAAACACACTAGAAAAAAAGTAATTATCAAGAGCCTTCTGTATGCACGGGACTAGAGTAGAGATTATGATGTTATAAGTTAAAATGAAAAAACTGTCTCTGTCCATAGTTAAGTTCACAGTCCATTTAAAAATACTACAATCTGGAGTGCTCAGATAAACCTTTCTATCTTGACCACTGAAAAGCTATAGGACTTTTACATTTGCATTGCAATAGTAGTTTGGCAGGAATGGGGATCATGTCACACAGAGCATGGAAATAAGGAGGAGAAATACTTAGTGGACAGAGCACCTACCCTGAGGCCTCAAGTCTTCCTGCCCAGGAGGATTGGTGACGTGCAGCCTAATTTCTTTCCTATTCCTTTTTGTTTCCAACCTGAATGGTTTATTCAAGATGGGATTATTTGTGTGATATGGGAGGACCACTATGGCCAAACAAACCTGTGAGTAACTCAAGACATGTTATTTCTCAGATCATCAATTTCCTTATTAATAATAGAGGAAAGATACTTTTTACAATTATCATGGGGTTAGGTGAGGGAGTGGCCATCATGCACATAAGACAGGGGCAGAAGTTTAGTATAAAGAGTCAGCTTAGTCAGCTTAGTCTGTCACATCAAAATAGCATCGAATGAGTAGACTAAA
This sequence comes from Aplodontia rufa, assembly GCA_004027875.1. Classification (NCBI taxonomy): domain Eukaryota; kingdom Metazoa; phylum Chordata; class Mammalia; order Rodentia; family Aplodontiidae; genus Aplodontia; species Aplodontia rufa. Next base: position 8,061 of record PVKS010015304.1, on the reverse strand, counting down.
CAATAATCTTTATCATCATTTTGGAGTCTGGAAGTTTGTGATCAAGATGCTCTTGATTCCATTCCTAGAGATGGCTTTCTTCCTGGCTTGTAGATGGCCACCTTCTTGGTATGTCCTCATAAGGTGGAGAAAGAGAATCAATTTTATTTATTTTTTCATTTGCCCTTCATTTCTCCGACACATAGTTGTGTTTATGATGCTGGAGTTTGAACCAGGTCCTGTGCATGCCAGGCAAGTGCTCCAATCACTTAGTCACTGCTCCAGCCCAAGAGTTCTCTCTTCCTCTTATAAAGCCACCAATCATATTGGATTAGGAACCATCCTTATGACCTTGCTTAGCCTAATCACCTTGTAAAAGTCCTATGTACAAGTTTAGTCACATTGGGAGTTGGAGCATTAGTATATGATGTTTTGTGGGGAGGGGAACAGAACAGGGTCCACAGCAAAGCTATTTCTATTATTTTAAAAGTAATTTTAAAAAACTGCTTAATAATATCAGCTCCAGCATTTTTGGTTAATGGAGACTTTATGATCTGAAATTTTCACAAACCAAGCTGGCCTGATTAAATTCCATGTCTTTTGCTTCTGTGGGTTAATTTATAAAGAAGCAAAGGGGATTTCCTTTTCTTCTTTTATGCTTTTAACTCTGAACTGTGACTGACACAGGCCAACATAGGGTTCTTAATACTGAATAGAGCCACTAATAACATTATTTGGCATCATGGCTGGGGTGTAATTGCTCTTCAGTTTTAAGGCTTTACTAAGAGACTATTATTACTTTATCAAAGCTATTTGAAAGATGACTGTTTAAATAGTGAAATGGGCTCGAATAGGCCTTTTCTAACAATTTTTCTCTTTACAGTTGAGGTTCCTGCCTCTGTGAACTTGGTTTTCTCTTTTAGGTGTTTAATGGCTGTGGAATTCTTTAAAGGTCATTAAGAGCTGTTGTGAAACATTCTAGTTTTCCTCCTCCCTTGACTACCACATAATAACTCATAATACAAAGGGTGGGTTTCACAGACCAAGCATAGCAGACATTTGTAAAATGATAAACAAAATGTAAATTCTACACAAAATATAGGAACTAAGATACTGAAATTCCAGGATTTTACTCTCATATTTTGAAGCTAGAGTATAATGTAGAAAAGAGTGAGAGAATAGTGAAGCTTAGACAATAGTTTGGTTCATCAAACAAGGCTTACCAATCTAACTGGAGGCAACCTTGTGGACTAGGAGTCCTGGGTCCCTGGGATGGAGGGGAGAGGGGGAGGGAGTAGGGAGAGTAAAGGGCGGATATATAACGTATGCATGTATGGAAGTGTAACAACAAACCCCTTCAATATGTAAGACTATAATGAAAAAGAAAACCTTGTTTAAAAATAAAGTCATCAATAAAGGTAGAAAATTGAAAACTACAAAGTGAGAAGAGATATTTAGAGAATATATATATTTGATCAAGTACACATGTTAAGAATGTACGAAGAACATTTACAAATCATTAAAAAAGGTAGCAAACAGTAAAAAATTAGACAAAATATCTGAAAAGGGATGAGGCTAGAAAAGTATCCACATGAACAAAAGTATCTTAAAAAATCTTCTCAAACCTATTAATAATCATGAAAGTGCAACTTAAAGCCACAAAGCAATATTAAGAATCATTATAAAGTATGAATTAAATTTTTAAAAAGAAAATGTCAAAACAGTGTTGAGTTGAAGACAACGTCAAGATTGCAGGGTGGCAGGATTGTCTTTCAATGGTTGGGGAAAGGGATCCTGCTTCATGCTGTTTGGAAAGTGTTTATTAATGTCAACTACGGTTGAATTTGTGTGCATACTTATGGCACATCAGTTCCCTCTTAGGGATGTAACTAACGACTGAGTACCTAAGTTGATCAACAGAAATTTATAAAAATGTTCACAGCAGGGCTATTAATCAGAGCTTGTACAAGAAGACAATCCAAACTTACATCAAGTAAAAAAATAATAAATATATTACCCATTCATAACAGCAATGAAAATGAACAAATTACCACAGTGGAACACAGCACTTCAGTAATAGTTTGGAGAACAAGAAATTAGTTAAAGCATGATTTTAATAATGTGATTCAATTTATAGAAACTAAACAATTAGGAATTTCCTCTGAGGGATGACATGGTTGGAGACTGGAAAGCTGTGGGAACATCTTAAGCACTGAAAATATTCTTTTTTTTTTTAATCTGAGTTCTGTGTATATAGATGTATTCACTTTGTAAATTGTCATTGAGCTACACACTTATTTAAAACTTCCCACAAACAAGAAAAAGGGAAATATCAGAAAACTATGTAAGTACTTAGAGAAAAATGGAAACAAAATTCTTAATAAAAGAAAAAAAGCAATAACAGTATCTACAACAGAATGTTAATATTTCTTACAGATGACTATCTTTGCAAATAAATCGGATAATTCTGAAAGGGTGTGTGATTGTATTTTCGCAGTTCAGCACCCTTTTAATAAAGTGCTGCTTCTATTTTATAATATAGCCATGCATTTTCATTTCCATAATAGTATCTCAGATTGCTAGCACTTTGTCATGGTTTCCACAAGTCAGCATAATTGGTCTGTGTTAGTTCACTGTTTTATCAGAACCTAGTTTTAATTTTGATCCAAATATTTTATTCATCACAAAAATGTCAGTAACATATGTATTTTCTACCCATGAATTTTCTCTTTGTCCTTAGCTAAATATATGAGTTAGATTAATTTTGTCTTTATTTTAAAATTCTCTTTTAACTAATTCAAATATATCAATGACATTTTAATAAACCAAAATGTATTGAGTTTTAAATAACTGCTAATTGTTATTACTTTGAATTTATTTTCTACTTAAGTAAATTATGTGAAATCTCACTTGGAATTATACATGTAATCAAATTTTGATTAACTATTAGAATTAAATATATTTTTCTGATTATTATGAATCATAAAAATTAAATAATATCATCTTGAAAGCAGTATTGAGATTTGTGGAAAATTAACTGGTTAGCTTAGAAAATTTTGTCTTAGATTATATCATATTAGATGCTTAACAGAAGGAAAAATCAGGTATAAAATAGTAACCTAGTGCCTCAATCACCCTAGTACATTGATTTTTATTAATTTAATAGTATCTCCAAATTTTCAAAGAAGATAGTATCAGGATAGTAACAGCTTATTTTTTGACTTTTTATTTTTTTATAAGTAGACATCAGAAGTAGACAGTTTCTCAGTGTGAGTGTGTCTGATTTTGATATAGTTTATATGCTACCTATTGTACTATCTGTATAGAAACATGAGGAACTATAAGGGAAATAAAAATGTGTGGATATGTAAGAAAGTTAAAAGCAGCACCTTTGTTAGAGGTGTGCTTAATATTTGGGAAATAAAGATCTCACCAACTTTTAGAGTTATCCTATTTATAATTTTGGTGATGCTTAACAATAAGGCAGTCAAAATTTTGAATGAATGAACCAATGATTGAAAATGGTGACTATTTACAGAATATGGTAGATATTTGCATTGCTGTGAAATAAACGTTATAAATGTAATATATCAAAAATTGTAATAACCAGATTCATGAAACAACCTTCAAAAAAGGAGCTCAAACTAATATTCTAATATTGTTATGAACTCTTTGTTAGTCACATTAAATGAAATAAATTGAGGTCAATCTCATAAATTTATTTTTTTAAACATGAAAAGAGGGCAGGCACGCAATGGGTAACTCATTGTCAGGATGGTGTGTGGGAAAATTGTGTGGTACAGGACAATGTTTCCCGTTGAATCTGCCTACTTTTGATCTTTATACAAAATCACACTTGATTTTTGAAGAAAAACTTTAGAGAACTGTTTTCTACCGTAAATTGCTTTCTGTTACAGAAATGACTTGCGGGTCACCATCTATAGTTATAATTAGATTACATTTAGAGAAATAATCAAATTTCACTAAATCTTTTCCCTAACAGCCTAAGTTAGAAGAACACCAAGTCCTCACTTGCTCATAAGTATTTCTTGGTATGCCAGACACGGATTCTCCCTGTGTTCTTATGTTCCGGTCTTCCACACTGACATCCCATTTTATAGTCATGTGACTTGAATGGACACCACCTCCATCTTACGCACAGCTTTGCTGTAGAAACAGATTTCTGTGATTCTCCAACTCTGAGCAGTACTGCATTCCACGTACAAATGCTGAGAATGCTCCATTTTTTTCTCTAACAGTCTCACACTTTGCAATGTTGGTCCAAAGAAGTAATGCTTGCGTTTTTAATGAAAACTGGTGTTTTGTGTCTCAGTTACAGCTTCTGTGTCCTTAACTCCCCTGCAAAGGATACAGGGTCATGGAGTTCAGCAAAGGCTCAGTATTTGAGACAAACACACTTGTGTCAAGGTCTTCATGTCCCTTAATCTATCTCCAGATAAAAATCCCCAGTTAAAATCCTCAGTCCAGTGTGCCCCAACGCAGCTCTGCTCATTTGTCATCTATCCCACTAGCCTCACAGTCAGTCAGAGAAAAAGCTCAAATGGACTCTCTTTGACACCAGAAAGAGGAATCTGTGCTAAGGGATTATGAAGGAGCTTTAGAAGGAAGCAGTTTTGCAAACACTTTTGTGTACTGTGATTGGAAAGTATAATGTTTCCTTGGAATTAAGCTTTTAACTGAAAGTGAAGAAGCCTCTGGGCCTCATCTCCATTTCCATAATAGGCTGACTTATTTAATCTACTCTTTTATTGAGTTCTTTTAAGAAGCTGTTTTTGTTTCCCCTGGATGCAATAAACTCTAAAAATAAGCTCAAGATCAGAATTATTTTAGCCTATTTTTCAAACTCTCCTTTATTTTGGATAGGTTATATTGAATAAACAGTCTCTGTTTCAAAAAGAAAGCACAAAATGCTTCTTGTTTTTTTTTGTTTTTTAAGAAAGAGAGTGCAGTGAGAGAGAAGAAATTTTTATTTAGTTTTTCATGTGACTTTCATTCCTTGGACACTTCCTTGTGTATGTGGTGCTGGGGTTTGAACTTGAGTACTCGCGCATGCTAGGCAAGCGCCATAACCTCTGAGCCACCGCTCCAACCCCCATAAATGCTTCTTAATTGTGTTACCTGGATATTTTTTTCTCAAATAATTCAGAGCATATCCAAATTCAATGTTATCACAAAACATTTTATGATGATTTGTACCTTATTTAATATTAAAATATTTGTGCCTTGTAATTAATTTTTTAATGTAGTGGAAGAGTGTGTGTTTGGCGGAGTTGTGTGTATGGGAGTGTGAGTGTGTGTGTGTGTGTTTAGTAATTGGGCAATATCTTTGCAAATTTTGCTGTAAGAAACAATAGCAGCCAATACTTTTTGTTTTAATTCAATCTGATTAAAGAACTTTTTAAAAACTATCATGCATACAGAATTCTGATGGAAATTTTTAGAGAACAAAAAGAATTCTTAAATGTATTTTTATATATTTTGATGAGAATATATAATTGCTTTCTGAAATTAAGCTCTTTTATCTGAAACAAAAGCCTATGAGTCTCATACCCATTTCCATAACAAGCTAATTCAATCTACTCCTTTACTTTGTTCCTTCATTGAAAAGTCAGTTTGTATGCCCTACAAGTAAACTTTCAAAATAACTTCAGATGTAGAATTAACTTTTTTCCCCTTTGACTCCTTTTCTTTCTTTCTTTTTTTTTTTTTTTTGGTATCTGTTTGTATTTGTATTTTTGAAAGAGAGCTATCATTCACAATGGTGCTTTCATAACACTTTTTCATTTTAATTAATTTCTTAAATACAGGAGTTAATTTAACTTATAAATGAAAAATAATAGAATGATGCCTTTTGAGCTTTGGTTACAGAAGGCAATACTATTTTTTTAACTTAAAAAGCAATTTTGATGACCTGCTTTGTGAATGGCACTCTGGATGGATGTACAGAAATGGAAAATGATTAGTACCTGTCCTACACATATTTAAAAATCTATCAAAAAGAAAGAGTGAATATAACAGGTCCTTCTAATTCAAAGAAAACTTGTTAAGTAGCAAAAGTGAAAAAGTAAAGAAAGCAATTTGAAGGCATAAAGAATATAGAGAACTCATCTACATAGTAGCCTCAGGGAATGCCTGTGGAAAATGTGGATCAGAGAAATTGGAGACAGAAAGTTTATTGAAAGAAGTAAAAATTTCAGTGTATGGGGTATTTTAAGGCAAAATAACATAATATAAAACCAGCAAAAAATAAAAATAAGACAAATAGAAACTTCAACACATTCAATTTTGAGAGTGAGGAATTTGTTAGACATCTAGGCAAAAAATAAAAATTAAGCAGATCATTCTATGAATCTTAAGTTGAGAACAGAAGTTTTGGATTGGATTTTCAATCTTTTCAGATATAGAAAAAACAGTTCTCAAATTCATTGGGACAACAGGAAACCCAGAATAACCAAAACATTAACTAAGCCAGAAAGACAAAAGAGGTGGTTTCACAATACCAGATCTAAAATTATACTATAGAGCTGTAGTAACAAAACCAGCATGGTACTGATATCAAAATAGGAATGAAGAACAGTGGAATAGAATAGAGGAGTCTAAGACAAACCCACGAATCTTTAAACATCTGGTCTTTGACAAAAGGGGTCAAAATATAACATGGAGGAATGACAGCCTGTTTAACAAATGATGCTGGACAAAGTGGACAGGCATTTGCAGGAAGTTGAAACTAGATCCTTGTCTCTCACTTTTCACAAAAATAAAATAAAAATGGATCAAGAAAATAGAAATTGTACCAGCTACCATACATCTGCTAGAAGAAAAATAAGGATCAACATTTCAGCATATGGGAGTTGGCAACTACTTCCTCAACAAGTCTCCCAAAGTGAAAGAATTTAAGTCAAAAATCAATGAGTAGGATGCCATTAAATTAAAAAGCCTTTGCTCAGCTAAGGAATTGTTCAAAACTGTCAAGAAAGAACATATAGAATGTGAGATAATCATGACCTACGATTCCTTCGACAGGGGGCTAATATCCAAAATTTACAGAGAACTCAAAAAACCCAATACCAAAAACATAAACAACTCAATCAATAAATGGGCTAAAGTGCTAAACCAAAACTTCTCAACAGAGGAATTTGAGCAAGCCAATGAATACATGAGAAAGTGTTCTAAATCACTAGTAATCAGAGAAATGCAAATCAGAACTACATTAAGATTTCACCTCACTCCAGTCAGATTGGCAAAGATGAAGAATATAAACAGTAACAGGTGCTGGAGGGGTTATGGGGAGATAGAAATACTAACACACTGCTGGTGGAACTGTGTGGAGACTCCTCAAAAAATTGGGGTTGGATCTACCATATGATCCAGCTATCCCTCTTCTGGGTATTTTCCATAGGATTTATAATCAACACATTACAGTGACACAACAAAATCAATATCTATAACAGCTTAAATTGTAATAGTTAAATTATGGAATCAACCCAGATGCTCCTCACTGTACAAGTGCACCCAAATGGTCTGGTATATGTATACAATGTAGTTCTACTCCACTATTAGAAACAATGGTGTTACAGCCTTTGAAGGTAAATGGATGGCAATGGAAGAAATCATGCTGAGCGAAGTTAACCAAACCCAGATCAAGGGTTGAATGTTTTCCTTCACTTGTGTAGGCTAGAGCAAAACCCAAGCTTGGGTGAAAGGTAGTCAAACTCATGTAGTAGACCCAGCAAAGGCATAGCAACACATAATCTAGGGAACCATAGATATGTGAGGGGGAGGGGGAAGGGAGAGGAACAGGGAGGGCAGAGGAAGGGAGGAGAGGAAGGGATCTAGGGAGATAATTAACAATGTAGCATACTCTTTATCCCCCTGAGAATCCAAAGTACTTATATCATCATTTAACTCTGGAAACTTCACAAACACACACACACACACACACACACACACACACACATACATATGCAGTTGTCCATATATATGGATATTTCTATCTATTGTAGGGGTAAAATATAGAAGAATCAAGAGACTTGGGTGTGGACTATGTAGGGGTAACTCTGG
>PVKS010015303.1:0-46288 GCA_004027875.1 Aplodontia rufa | reverse complement strand
ACATTTATACCATGGAATATTACACAGCAATTAGAAACAATGATATTGCAGCCTTTGAAGGTAAATGAATGGCTATGGAAGAGATCATGCTGAGTAAAATCAGCTTAACCCAGAGAACTAAGGGTCGATTATCTCCACTCATCTGTGGAGGTTGGGACTAGACCCTGGCCAGTGAGAAAGTTGGTCTATTATCATGTGTTAAATCCAGATGAGATGTAATGCTGTACAACAGAATCCTTTTTTAGAGAGATTGTGGGAAGGGGAAGGGAGGGATAAGGGTGGGTAATTGGGGGGTCACTCCTGGGGGTCATTGTAATATCCAGAATCTATACACATTTTATATTATTTTATTAAAAACTTGTATGGTTGTTCAAAATAACAAAAAAAATTTTAAAAAATATGTGTTTTATATAGGACAATTAACTTTTAATTAACTTCGGGAAAATTATGACAATTGCTGCTTACCCCTGACAACATTACAATCTTGAAAATTACAATTAATCATTTTGGACAGCATCATGTCATAGAATTCACAATTTAAATTTTCTCTCCTAGATGCTCTAAGCTCAAATGAAGGCGGATAAAGTATTCACTGATTTTGTTTGGTACAAGAAAAAGAAAGAACTGAGATAGCCTTCTTAGGTGTTCCTCAAGTTGGAGAGTTGGATAAAATAAGAATGACAGAAGAAAAGAGTAGAGGGAAGAGACAAAGCAAATTGCAACTTCCATTACAAGTCAGAGGCTCCCATTATTTTATTCAAAGTATTTCATGTATTTCTAGAGGACTCACTGATATCATATTCAAGACAAAATCATATTTCTGAAGTTAAACTAGTCATAGCTTCATCTTAATACAGGAAATTAAGATGTGGTTGTAACTGTGTATACTTTCATCAGTGACTTTTGAGCAATGTATATGTGGATTAGTAAAGGAACAACTGATTTATAAACTCAACAAAATTCTCTCTCTTCACCAAAAACAAAACAAAACAAAACTTCGATCTTTGGAGAAATCCTCAGACAAACCAACAAAATAGAGAAATGATGTCTATGCTGATTAGATCAGGGTTTGGGGGCTCAGGTCCTCCTGCAGAATGTGTTAGAGATACCATGTAGCCATGGCCAAGGACAGATTATATATCTTACCTTATTACATAGCTTCTCGTTGAAGGAAGTCACTACTGTGTTGAGTTTTAATTTTGTTTTGTTTCTGCTCTTGCAGCACTGGGAATAGAACCTAGTGTGTTTTGCCACTGAACAACTATATACCCAGAACTTTTTATTTGTCCTAAGTTTCAAGACAGGGTTTTCCTAAAATGCCCACGCTGATTTTGAATTTGCCATTCTCCTGTCTCAGCCTTCCAAATTGCTGGAATTACAAGCATGCACCCCATCCCCAGTTTACAGTGGTAGTTTGAAGTTAGCTATGATGGGAATTTTTGCACCGTGGAAATTGTCAAATACTACAAGTCAGTGTTTGTTTGTTTATTTTCCCTGAAGAACAACCATCACTGCCCCCACCCTTTAACAGGCTTTTCACCCATGTGACAACTTAAAAGTTGCCTTACCGATATGAATAGTGCTTTGAGATTCACAATGAGAAAACCATTCTTGTCTGGAAGCAATTGTGCTGCATAATGTTTGAGTAGATCAGCCCTTTTTAGTAAAGCAAAATAAACCAATGCTAAATTAGAAAATTCTGCTAACAGTCACTCTGTTCATTATTTTTTTTAGCTCTTCCCTGTTCTGAAGCAGTGTGGAATAAACCAGGGCTTAGTGACACACATCTGGAACGGACTCCATGAAAAAAGGGAGTAGTTAGTACTCAAGACCTAGTTCTATAATGTGGTTTCTTACATCTGGTGTTGAGACCAGAACAGCTTCTTTAAATCAAAAAATTGTCAGATGAGTGATCCCGGGAGAATAAAAAAAAAAAAAAAAAAAGGCAGGGTGGAGGAGTGACCTCTGGCTTTCTTCCTGGAAAAGCATCCTTCCCTGAAGACTTGGTCCCTCCACCCTTCATGGGGCAACACGCCATGAAGTCAGCTCTCTGACTCAGAGTGGCCAGTGACTGTCTCTTCCCTGGGCTTCATGATCACTGTAGCCAGAGGACCTGCAGCCAAATGCCCCAAAGCATTCCCTCTCCTCTGGGGTTAAGAATGCTGCCTCTGAAGTCCTCCCAGTGAAGGATGGACTGTGATCATGGCACTTTATTTCCCTACACAGTAGTCTGGTTGCCGGGTCAACCCCATAAATATATGACTGTGTTCTTAGAGAAATGACACTGGCAGAAATCCTATACACTCATTCTAATGTTCCCTGTAGGTGCTTCTTTTAAAGCAGGGCTGATAGTAGTGTTAGCAGAGGCCCAACGAGCAAGCTCAAGTCAGAAGGAGGAAGGCTGCCAATTGTGTCACAATGTTTTTCCATAAGTAATTCAAGTTTGTGGAAGAAACAGGACACCTTTGGTATGTTGCAAAGGGCAGCCAAAGACTGCAGGCTTTCTCCCTGGCCGAGCTTACATATTACTTTATTTTGTTGCAACGTGTGTAAACCTTCTACAGAAGGTTGTTTCTGTATATACTGTATATCCTGTTAAAGCAGAACCTAATAAAACTGTTTGATTTTAATATCTATTTATAAGTATAGCAGAACCATCTGCTTGAATGCCCCAGGAATTACATACAGTTACCTAAATACCTCAACCTTTGTTTTATCATCTCTGTACTTTTGCACTGACCCTGGCAGCCTGAAGTTCTCCACTGTTCTAAGTTCATTTTTAAAATATTGGCTCTTAAGCATATACAACAGTTGATCCTGGACTTATCTCTGTTATTTATTTTATATTTGTCTCAAACTAATGGTCTACTTCTTAGTTGTTATTTTTCTTTTAAATATATCCAGCTTCCTTTCTAGAGAACTTGTCTCAAAAACAGCAGGATTTCTTACTCTTCTGTCCTTTGCTGGGCACATAGAAAACTTTGTTTTAAATAAAAGATACTCAAAGAATGAGTATGCACATATATTAATATGTAACTATATTATTTGGAAACTTTTATAATAGATGTGAGGATGAGAACATTGCAGAGAATCAGAAAGCACATAAGTTTATGAATATCTGAGCATAGGAAAAGTTAGGTATGGAAAACAAATGTTGATACTTCCTTAACATGATTACTCCTAGCATTTCATCGAACACTTTAGGAACACTTAAAATGTCTTTACTTGAAAAAGTGATGCTTATCACTGCTGACAAACAGAAAGATAGAAGAACCAAAGAAAAACAAACACTAAAGGAACAGTTTAACCAAAATTACTTAACGGCTATTTTCAAAGTAAAATTAACCTGCTGAAGAATGAAACAGCAGACTAATTAAAAAATAAATGTTTTTATTTTATGATAGCCTGTGGATGTTACATTAACTGGAGATTTCAACACACATGCTTCACTATATCATAAGACGAGGTAAAATTTAATCACATCTGATTAGTACTTGGGAGTGTTATACTGAGCCAAATCACCAGGCAGACTCCACAAAGGGTAATCTAGTTTTGTTCTTGTCACTATTGTCAATTATTTTACATCTTATCTGCAAAGTTGGTTGTATGAATCAACGGAAGAAATAATTATTATCAAAAATAATTTTTTGTAAAATTAAAATGAACTCATGCTAGGAGAGTTTTGCCTCTGAGGGAAAAAAATCATTCATTATGAATATACAATACAAATCTCAAATGTGGGGGAAGGTAACTGAATGAATGGATGGAAAGTCACTCATTTGATTTCGTTGTTTGGGTTACTTTATTATATTACTATGGTTTTAAGCAAACTTAACACAATTTATATCTGAATTTCAATTAAATTTGAGTAAAGGGCAGAAGCTAGGCACTGATAATTTAATACACTCTTTATACACCAAGCTGCACTAACTGGAAATTATCAAAATTGTCTAGTAATGTATGGTAACTTTGGATCTTTCCGGAACTTACAATTGAGAATGCTTGCAAATATTTAAAGAAATGTCTCAGCTTAGCAAGCCATAATTAGTGGTGTTTTATGAAGGTCTGGAACTGTTTAAATTGCCATGCATTGTTCCTTCCATGTTTTCATTCAGTGAGCAATGTATTTCCCTTGTTCCACTTTGTGTGAGGAATAAGGGTAGAAAACACCCATAATTCCATAATTTACAGAGTACGGAGCACATCTACCAGCTTAGAACAACCACAAATTAAATTCTGTGTTCTCATTTTGCTATTCATTGTGGGTAGTTTATAAATATGCGTATTTCAATATAATTCTTTTCCTTAAAAGAAAAGCACATGAATTCCAGAAAATGGAGTAAGGCACATGAGGTTAGTTTTATTATTTGTCTCATTATCTCTTCTTTGTTAAGACATATTTGCTCCCTGGGCCTCTCTCCAAAAAGAGAACTATATATATATACGGTCTTTAAAAAAATTCTAGTAATGCTAACTGGTCCAGTTAGTCTGAAAATTGTATCATTCTGATGCTGTCTAAATGAAGTCAGACCACACGAGTAATCTGATGATGTATTTGCAAATGCAGTTCTGTCTGGGAGTACTGACCCGAAAGCACCGATGCCATTTGATAGCTGTTGCAAGGGTTCAACCAAGAGGTTGCTAGATTTTCTTTGGACCTCAAGGTTGTTTTCCTTTTTAATTAAGTCAACATTAAATATTTGGCAAAATTTGCACAAACTTCTGCATTCTATCTTTGGTGAAATTCCTCCTGCATAAGAGTTAATCAGTTGGAAAGAGGGATCCATAGTTGCTTCTGTGTAACTGTGCAGTTGGTGGCAGCCCCCATTTTATCCTACCATTTACTACTGATATTGTGCCTGTTGCTAATGATCAGGAAGTTTATTTTATTGCTTCCCTTTTACTCCAAACTTTTTTAATGAGGATAAACGCATAGTTATGCTATGCGTTTCAAGAAGAATATGTCAAGTGTTTTTATTTCTGAAAGTAGAGATATTGTCAGGTGTTTCATAGGGTTAGGCAAATGATTTCTGTATGTGTTAAATTATTATATTCAACAACAATGCTCATATAACTTAACATTCAGTTCCTAATTAGTGAGCAAGTTTAGTTTCAAGCTTCAGCAGCTCCCTGCTTACCCTTGAGTTTGGCCTTAGGTAACCTTAAATTTAGGAACCTTCTCCTCAGAAGCCCTTATCAGGGTCCCTTTCCAGGACTGCCAACACTGTCCAACATTCTGTTTTTAGATCTCATTACTGCTTTCAGTCTGCCCCTTTGAAATTAATGCTCTGAATCTCTCTTCTCCTGGCCAGAGTTGAGAACCTGTTTCATGTAGCTCCTGCACCAAAATTGCAGGTCACTATAATGAAAGTCCAGTCATTCAACTACTCTTTGTCAAATATCTGCTGTTAGCACTTTCATTATACCTCTGATGGCAAAACTATGAGCAAAATAGATGCAGTTGGTCTCAATACACAACTTACATTGTAGAGAGAGAAATGGAAAATACAGATAGAAGCAATTAATATATATTATACTGTTAAGTAAAGGGCTTGAAGAAAAATAGGCTAAGGAGGATTAGGGTTAGGGAATGGAGATGGAGTCAGGGAGCTATTTTTATGTGTCATAACCTAAAATGAAGTAACTTCTGCACTGGGAACTGAATGGGGAAACAGAGGAAGCCAGGAACAGGCTAGAGTAAAGAATGCTAAATGGGGAACAGCAGGGGAAATATCCTGGAAGTTCAGGCGCAACAAAAAATGCAGTAAGGATGGCAGCCCCAGGCCAGGTTATGCAGGGGCTTGTAGCTCATTTATGCTGTTGGGATTTTATTTTCATCATAATGGATATGACTAGAGTACTTTCTAGAGTGGAACTTCAGATCTAATGTACCACATCCAATCTAAGTTCCAGCTTCTGAGATCCCTCTTACACATGATTTCTACTTGACTTTGATAATGACCATCTAATTTATTGTAACCAACAGCCACATTATATTGTGTCCACAACTTTTTTTTCTAACATGATAGTTTCTGGCAGAAAATAAGAAAATAAAAGTGGTGGATAAGAAGAGTAAAAATTATAGCAATAGCCTCTCTCTGGAAACATAGGGTAGATAAGTGGGTTTAGCCTCATTCAATGGTTAATTGTATATTATTTTCTTCAGATACATACATATGTACGTATGTATATGTGTGTGTGTGTGTTATATATGTATGTGCAGAAGTGTTTTGGAAAAGGAAAGGTCTCCTTTATTGCAAAAACAATAACCATTTTTATTAACTTAGTTCTTTTGTATATATATTATTTTGTTTTAGTGCCCAGGAGGAGCATTTACACCCAACATGCGAACCACCAAGGAGTTCCCTGATGACGTTGTCACTTTCATTCGGAACCATCCTCTGATGTACAATTCCATCTACCCAATCCACAGGCGGCCTTTGATCGTCCGCATAGGCACCGACTACAAGTACACAAAGATCGCTGTGGATCGAGTGAATGCTGCGGATGGAAGATACCATGTCCTGTTTCTTGGAACGGGTAAGGATTCGAGCTCAAGCTGATGTACTTCACGAGGTGTACTAGAATATAGGCCACAGGTTAGGACCATGGTCCTGAAACTAGAAAGACTTCAGACTTTTGTCTGGTTTTTAGGGTGGTATTTAATCTCCCTATGCCTCAGTTTCCATGTATGTACATGGAGCTAATAAAACAAAGTACCTTAGACAGTTGTGAGGAACAGACAAGTTGACGTGTAGAGTATCCAGAATAGTTCCTGGCAATGCTACAGTGAAATGTAAAAATAGAGAGCTGAATTTAAGGGCTGAGAAGAAATTTTAAGTGTGGATAAGTAGTCCTCTGGCGTAAAGCAAACTCTGTGTCTTCTTAATCAGTACCTGGGGCCACTTTCTAAGGGTACTGATAATGATAGATTACCTGTTTTATATGATATTTTGAAGTGAATTTAATTCAGATTTTTAAAAAAATATTCGTGTTGTGATTTTAATACCTCCATAAATTCTAATTTGTCAAATTAACAGAAGGTGAGTGAAAGTACTGTTGTTCATAGACTTAACATGATGTGTAACAGTGAGCAGCAAATGTTTTAAACAGTGGTTCTCAAAGTGTGGTCCTCAGGCCAGCGAAATCGATATAACTGAGAGTTTGTTAGAAATAGGAATTCTCAAGTAACCCCCAGGAATTCTAGGGATGAGACTTAGCTATCTGCATTTTAACAAGCACTTCTGGTAATTCTGATGCATCCAAAAGTTTGAGAACCACAATACAAAGGAAATAAACCTTGGCTTTCTGGTCAGGCAGTAAAAATAGTTTTCTATGCCTGGTTTATTTCACTTAACATACTGTCTTCCAAGTTTATCCATAGTGTCACAAATGACAGAATTTCACACATCCACAACTACCTCATAGGTAGGTTTAAAAACTCATCACCTAACTCATAATATTAAAACTACCATATGAAATATGCAAGTTTCTCTTCTAATTTAGGAAACAGATATAAAATATTGTAAAAATCATTGTAAAATATGGCAGTGATAGAAGATGTATTCTGAATTAAAGAATGAATTATCTGAGTATGGTAGCACATGCATGTAATCTCACAGAGAGGCTGAGGCAAGAGGATTCAAGTTCAAGGCCATTCTCAGCAACTTAGTAAGGGTATACCCAATTAGCAAGACTGTTTAAAAAAACATAAAAAGGGGCTGGGGATTAGTTTAGTAGTAAAGCACCCCTGGATTAAAAAAAAAAGAATAAACTATACTCAGACTTTTAAAAATGTGGTTACTTTTTCTTGGCTAAATGAAATTTTAAAGTATGCTTTTTTTATTACATTCTTATTTTATCACTTTTTATTCTTATACTCAAACCCCCATATCGGAATTTTCCAACCTCACATAATTTCAGTTTGAAATTTAGAAAATGAGAAACTTCTAAAATGTGACTTTTAGTGCCCTCTCCCACACTTCAGCATACCTGAGTAGATTTCCAAACAGTGAGTAGGGAGTTTGCTGCCTGGCTGAGTGGCTTCTGGTAATTTTCCATATCCATTTAAGTGCTTATCCTATTTTTTCTAATAGTTGTATGGTTGCTGGTTTAATTCCTAATTCTTTGATCCATTTTAATTTGATTTTTGTGCAGGGTGAGAGATAAGAATCTAATTTCAGTTTTCTGGATATGAATGTCCTATTTGTCCAGCACCATTTGTTGAACAGGCCATCTTTACTCCAAGCTATGTTTTTGCCCCTTTGTCAAATATCAAATGGTTAAATATTTGTGGGTTTGTCTCAGTGCCTTCTATTCTACTCCATTGGTCTTTGTACCTATTTTGATACCAATACCAGACTGATTTTGTTATTACAGCTCTATGGTGTAATTTCAGGTCAGGTATTGAGATATCATTTTTCTTTCTTTTTTTTTTTTTTAAAGAGAAGATAGGGACAGTGAGAGAGACAGAGAAAGAGAGAAACAACTTTATTTAGTTTTTCACATGGCCTTAGTTGCTCCAACACTTAGTTGTGTATGTGGTGCTGGGGTTTGAACCCAGGTCTTTGTGCTTCCCAGGCAAGCGTTGAAACCGCTGAGCCACCACTCCAACCCCTGAGATATCACTTTTCTTAGTTAGTAATGCTGTGGCTATTTTGGGTTTCTTATTGTTCCAAATGAATTGAGAATTGATTTTTCTGTATCTACGAAGAATGACATCAGTATTTTATGGGAATTGTGTTGAATCTGTACATTGCTTTTGGCAGAATGGTCATTTTAATCTTATTGATTCTGCATAACCAAGAGCATGGAATGTCTTTCCATTTTCTCAAGTCTTCTTCAGTTTCTTTCCTCAGTGTTTGATAGTTTTCATTGTAGAGGTCTTTTACTTCCTTTGTTAGATTAATTTCCCAGTATTTCATTCTTTTTGCTGTTATTATGAATGGGATGGATTTCTTGATTTCTTCTTCAGCTGAATTTCTTAATCATTTTGTTCTTCCATTTTATCCTACTGAATCTTGGCTCGAAATCTTGTACTAGGACAAAACACAAGATGTACATCCCATCTACTGCCATCTCTACCCAGTTGCTGATTTTGAGTCTTGAATAGTCTCATGATAAGAAAATCCAGTCTTCTAATTGGTGTAACATCTCTCTCATCTCTGCATCGATGGGCATTATAGAACCTCTGGTTGCCCGTTGCTTCAGCCACATATTACATAATAGCCAAATTCCTCAGCTGTTCCTTCATTAGCTGGCTCCTTCTGCTCACTTGTAGGGGTATACCCAGAGGTTCTGTCCATGGTCCTCTTCTTTTTTATATATTCTTTGCCTATCTCATTTATTCATTTAGCTTCAATCATCTATTCTATTCTGTACAAATAAATCCAAAATGTGTATCTTTAGTTCATGTCATTTCCTCAACTCAACATCTGATTTTACAATTTACTGGAAGTTAACACACATTGTGTAAACCATTAACATTTCAAACACCGTGCTTCTAACTCAATTTATCTTTTTCTAAGACTTTCTAATCAGCACTTAATCCAGTCTCCCATATTAGTATTCACTGTTGCATTTTCAAGTTTCTCTCTTGTTGGCACATAATTTCTTTATAGGCATATCATAGAACCTGGTAAATGCAAGAAATATTTGTCAAGATAAATTAGAAATGATAATTATATTTATTATTACTTATGTAATATATCGAATTCATAATTTGATAATTCGTAAATGCCTGTGAAAGCTAATCTTCATTTGCATATAATCTATGTTCTCCAAAAATGTAGGCTCCATGTGAATGATTATAAAGAATTGCTTTTGGACTCAGCTCAGTTCATCCAATATGGAGTTTGCATTTCTTAAAAATATTTTCTTTTTCCTGAAGCAAAGTGGCAATTTTTTCTCACCTCTCCCTAATGTCTCATATTACCTGGAAGAAAAAGATTCTTTGCTTTCTTTTCCTTTTGAAGCCTGTCTTAAAGGTGAACTCTGATGCCACAGTTGGATTGCTATTTCCATGAAAATCTACATAAAATACGTAGATTTCATGGATGGAATTTTGAAGCCTTTTAAATCTTCAGCAACGTTTATTCAAATAGAAGACAGTAAGAAACATGCTTTTGCACAAATTCTTTGGCTTTACTTACCACATAAGTTTCTGGCACCTTAACATAGACTTTTTAAGTTGGTATTTAAACACTTGTGTCATTTGCAAAAACAGTATTTAGGCATATGTTTTTAATTGTAGTGGGAAGCCTTACTGATGATAGTTACAAAGCCTCATGAGTGTCTTGGGAATTCTATCCTAATAGGAAAGTGCATGCCCTGAAAATGCCTCTGCCAACTGCATCTTTCTGAAGAGATAGTAACTCCCTTAACCACTCATCCTTTTCCACGTTGTGATGTCACACTGCACTCTATTTTTAAAACCATGATTTCAGTTAACCTGAAACTCTACCACCAAGTATATTGATGTAAAATATTTGCTGCCCAAGTAAGTCTTGGTTCGCATGTGAGATTTTTTTCCAAAAGGAAACTTTTAGTCTTTTCCAAAATGGCTTTTGGGAAACTCACAGACATTGTCGCAGGATTTCTTAGCTTTACGTATATAAATGGAAGAATAAAGCATTTCTTGGTAGTTGCCAAATCCCAAGTACAAGAAAAGCCTTCCAGCTGTTATAAACAAATGATGATGGCCCAATATGGCATGATGAGGGTTGCTTCTATCCTGTCTCTTCTGTACCATCATGAGACATTCAGGGGAATTCAGTAAAAAGTCAAGGAAAATGCCACAAGAAAAAAATTATGTGACAATTTATTGGAATGTGAGTAGGCTTACTGTAACTATATTCAATATGAATATTGTAACTCAAAGAATCTCAAGAGTAGTTGTGTATGCTCAATGCATGGTAACTTATAATTATATCATTACCACTATAGTGTGCAACTGTGGCTGAGTCTGATATGTCCGTAACCTGGACCTGCGCTTTCATCTGACTGTATCAGATTGTTTTGCATGTGCTGCCAGATGCCAAACAAAATGAATAAATGAAGGGGAAAGGAAAAAAGAAAAAAAGGAAGGGAGGGACTTGTCCCTTACCTTTTATGAATGGCCTTGCCCTATCATTTACATACTGCTTCCCTGCTTTTGTGCTACAATGGTAGAATTGGGTGCTTGCCACAAGAGACCTTTAGCTGGCAATGCCTAAAATATACATTACTTGGCTGTTTTGATTCACAATTGTAAAATTTTAGGAAACATAACCCTCTTAAGCTATTTTCTGAGGTGTAGAGGTAATTAGAGGGATTCATAATGTTGCCCAAAATAAACATTTATTTTATTTATTTATTTATTTATTTTAAGAGAGAGGTACAGTGAGAGAAAGAGACAATTTTTATTTAGCTTTTCATGTGGCTTTTGTTGCTTGGACACTTCGTTGTGTACGTGGTACTGGGATTTGAACTCGCATACTCGCGCATGCCAGGCAAGCACCATAACTGTTGAGCCACCACTCCAGCCCCAACATTTCTTCTTTTATGTTGCATAAAAAAACTTTGCTATTCTACTAAAATTTAAATTAGAAGCTAAGTATACTTAGTTGTTTTCCCACTCATTCCTGCTACTACTCCACGAAAATCACAGGTTTGAAATATATATATATATATATATAAATCAGTACTTTGTTTTATTCTGTTGTATTTGTTAAAATTCTTTTCGTCTTTCTTTCTCTCTGCCTTTCTTTCTTCTTCTTTTTTTATCTTTAGGAAGGGCTATAAAACAGCAGGCAGGAGCTCTCATAGGATTACCATTTCTATTTTAACTTTACCAACTACTACTTAACATCCAGGCCATTTGTTCAAAGCAGACAGTATTGCACCATCAAAAAGTTTTTCCCAGTTTCCTTTTACTTCTGGAGTTATGAAAATATTTAAGTGTCTGGGTCAGGTTCAGGCATATTCTGTTAAATTTATATTTTTAGCACTGTACATGAATCAGAATGACATGTAGCTTTTGATGAAAGAGCGAGCGTCCTCTTGTGAATGAATGTTAAAGGTTTAGGATGATTTAATGTCATTACCATTTTTTAATGTAGGGTCAACACATGTGGGGTTCTGCCAAATTTCTTATATTGTATATGCTGTTTCAAGCTTCTTATTAGCTTCCGTTTAACTGGGTGAGGATTAAGTTGGAACGCAGGCTCCAGTAAGCCTTTGGAAAGTGTTGAGTTTTGAAGTGTGTGCCACATATGTGACTAAAGCCTTAAAAAGCTTCCCTTGCAGTGTTAGGGGATAACTAGCTTCCTAGTAACTTGTGGTTCTGGCAGTGCAGCTCTTAAAATGGCACACTTAATAAACTGCAGAGCCAGAAATTCTGATTTTTAAATAACTCCCTAAAATGCTCCATGTAAAATTTGATAGCTAGAGAAGTGCATTTGAGTTCAGAAAAAAAATAAAAACTATTGTCAGTTGGAAGCTGTGCGTGACTATCAGTCTATGGATGATGTCTAGATTGCCCCTTCACTTAGGTGTAAGGAGCAAATCTCTTTTTAAATCCCTGGTTTTTAATAACTTTGTGGGTCACTGCTTTCCAAAGTAGAATCTGGAAACTTTTACCATGAATGCTGCAGGGATTTTCACAGCAGGCAATACTAGTGGAACAGGGTGAGATGATGGCTGAATTGTCAGGAGAGAGATGATAAATCATGGTGTCATGATTGCTTGATCATGTAGAAGCATAATAGAGAGATAGGTGAAAAGAAAAGGAATAAAACAAAGAAGGAGAAGATAGCCATGGAGTGAATGCTAGTCCAGAGACAAAAGTTCTCATTTAAATGTAACGTAAAAAGTCAGTTTAAATCCATATGTGATTAAATGCTGAAAAAGTATTTCAAAAAGCAAAATTCTTTTCCTTTAAGCAACTCTACAGAGATCTGTTCTTTCAGACAGTAAAATCTCACATAATGGGTTTGTAAATTTTAGTATTGCTACACTATTCAAATTAACCATTTAATTTTTAGTATTATAATAATGCAAATAAACCTATGATTTCAATCTTCTGAAATATTTTGATAGTATTATAATAAAGCTAACTTTTGGAGGTATTTTATATCAATTATCTTTTCCAACCGCTATAAGTCTTTTATGAAGAACTGTAACAATGTGGACTCCACGGGCTGGGGGTGGGTTACTGCCTGCCTCATTCGATGCTATAAGGACAGTATCTAGAGGAGTGCATCACTCAAGACAGCTGCTTATGGGGAATGATTTGAATAAATGAGTGAATGATTTGCACCCGCTGTTCAACGTTGTGTTCTGATGGAGTCTCAGAAAAGCTAAGGTCAGGAAGATATTAGGTATATGTTACAACCAGAATATAAATCAGTCTACTTGCACACTCCAAACATTTATTCCACCTCACTTGCCATGACTGTTTTTCTATTAATGAACTTAACCTTATGTGTTTCTCATTTTACTATGAATAAGCTGGTTACCGCCTATGGCAAGATAAGGCTTCTGATGTGCTGACACACAGCATTTGCATTGGCATCCCTTAGTTTGAGTGATACCTCTTGCCTAACCCATCCACCTATTGTCACCAAGTGTTACATGTTAACAAGCTGCCTCTTACAAGGTGACAGAAGATTTGGACAAACTTTGCCTTGAAACACACTGGATTTTTTTTTTTTTTTTTTTTGGTGTATGTGTGTAAATTCACTAACTTACCTAGAATTTCTTGTGTAAATTTGCTACATTTTTTTGTTGACATTATATTTAGAAATGAAGTAGGTAAACATTTTTGGGGAGAGGGTGAGAATACAAAAATGGAGTAGGACTTCATCTTAGCCTTGGGCATATCATTAAATTTTTGCGTATTAAAAATCTGTCTTAACAGAAAGGCTTAAATCTACATCCAACATGTCACACATTCCAAATAACACACATAAAACTCTTTGTCATGCTTCTGTTTATTTAGTTAAAATAAATTATGCGGAGTTGACTGATACATGTGGAGGATTTCAGAAGACTATGCAAGGGCATAATGCCTCTCATTAGGAGGAGAGATGCAAAGATTTGCTCTGTAATGTTGGTTCATTTACTGTGCAATCACAGATACTTCTCTAGAGGATTTGAGAACAACAAGGAGAGTGAAAGCTCATCCCTGTGTGTTGCCTCTATCTAACCCTGCACTAGGATGAATGTAGGAAAATTTTCTAGCCTGAAGGCACTAATTTATGAAGTACATTGTCTGTGTGTCAGGAATAAATAGCCACACTATGTTTCTGTTCTTGATGTGCTGCCAAGTTTCCCTGAGGCTGACTTGGCAGCCTTTGTCCCAGCGAGAACTCTCAGCCTCCTGCACAGTCAAGCCAGGCCTTCTCTGTGACTGCCCATAGGAGGTCTATAGCTGTCAGTTGTACTGGTGGTTTGTGTGGAAAGCCAGCTTTTAAAACAATTTTATTGAACTGGTAAGTGTTCAAATTCTAGGAAATGGAAGGAAATGTCTCATTTCAGAATGTGAAATGTAATGTAAATTAGCACAAAAAGAAATTGGAGTTTCTGAGGTAAATTTGTGGTATTAGAATAATAGGCATTTTACTTTTCTTAGTTGTATGCTTATTTTTCTCATTCATTAGTGTGGTAGCAGAATAATGATATCCTCCCCCCCAAAAAAGGTCTGCTTGTGAACAAGTTAATTGGAAAAATGGACTTACAGGTTTGTTTAATGGTATTGATCTTGATATAAGGAAATATTTTGGAATTGTGTGCATGAGCAATCTAATCGCATGATTTCTGAAAACCACAGGCTACGTCCTGGCTATATTCAGAAGGAGATGTGACAGTGTTAGAGAATGGAACTTTGTAGGCCTTGGAGGTAGAAGAAAGGGATCACATACCAAGGAAAATAGGTATTCTCTCGAAGCTGGAAAGTGCAAGAAAGTAAATTCTCCCCAGAATGTCCAGAAAAGCAGGCAACCTCTCAAATTAATTTTGGCACAATGAGATCTATGTTGGACTTCTGGGCCCCAGAACTCCAAGATAATAAATTTGTGTTGTTTGAAGACGCTAAATTTATGCATAATAGAGTGCATGAAACCACACAATTTATTATATTGCAGCCTCCATGGATGTGGCCGAGCTGGTGTCTCTGATCAGTCTTATGGGTTGCAGTCTGTGTATGCCAGGCTACATTCCTTCCTGGAGTTTAGTGTCCCCCTCCAAACCCACATTGTTTTTGGCAAAATTCAGAGTCTTGCTGTCACAGAAATTAGGCCCTTGGCTCCTAAAGACCACCCACAGTTCCCTGCCACTTGGATCTCTTCATTGGCAGTCCAGAATCGATTGTCTGTTTCTTTAAGATTGACAAGGTCTCTCCTTTCAGTATGTCAAGACTGGATCTCACGTGATGTAGCATAATCATGTTATGGACATACCATCATCCTTCACATTTTCCCATTGGTTGGACACAAACCATATGTTCTACCTGCATGTGAAAGGAGTTATACAAAGATATGACTCATTAAGGGTTGCTTTAGAGTGTGACAGCCACTGCCCACTTACATTTTTTTTCAAAATTTTTATTAAGAAATTTAGTAATTGGGGGGTTGGAACAGCGGCTCTGGCAGTTATGGCGCTTGCCCGGCATGTGCAAGTACTCGGGTTCAAACCCCAGCACCCACGTACACAACTAAGTGTCTGTCAGAGCAACAAAAGCCATGTGAAAAACTCAATAAAAATTGATTCACTCTGTGTCTCTCTCTTACTTTCTCTCTCTCACTGTCCTCTCTTTAAAAAAAAAAGAAAAGAAAAATAAAGAAATTTAGTAATTATGCAATCAAAATGCATATAAAGTAACAATATGATATGCATATATTCTTAAAGCAGAATTACCCCAGATCCCTCCCTATTCTCCCTCTCTCTCCCCTCCCTCTCCTGCCCCCTCTCCCCTCTCTCCCACTACATATCTATGATTGCCCTGGATTATGTGTTGCTATACCTTTGTTGATTCTAATACATGAGATTGACTATCTTTCACACAGGCCTGAGTTTAGCTCCAGCCTCCACAAATGAGTGAAAACATTCTACCCTTGACTCTCTGGGTTTGGCTAACTTTGCCGCTCAACATGATTTCTTCCATCACCATCCATTTACTTTCAAAGGCTGCAATTTCATTGTTTCTAATTGCTGAGTGGAACTCCATGGTATATGTATACCACAGTTTTTGGGCAAACTTACATTTTAAACATACCACTTTGGCAGTGATATGGAGGATACATTATAGATAAAAAGGAAAAGATGATCTTTTGTGTGTTGTGACATACATAAGTGTGAAACAATGAGTACCTGAGGCAAGAGATGGGAGCACAAGTTTGAGAGGGATTTTCTGGTTCGGGAACTGTTTACCTGGAGCAAAGGACCAGATGATAGCAAATTTGTCTGTAGCTTGATTTCTGAATGTGTAGTTTTGCAAACAGGCAGAAAGAAGTGACATCGGCTGATGAAAGTGATAGAAATTTAGCAAGCAGATTTGAAAAGTAATGAATTGCTTTTTGAACCTCCCACCTGATCTCCTAAAGTACATCATTAAAACCTCAGAGCAACCCCGTGATATAGAAGCATTATTCCTTCTTTTATAGTTGTATAAACTAATAGATTGAGTTGCCAGCTTAGGACTGTGAAGCTATTGGAAATAGTAATTACATTCAAGCTCTACTCTGTCTCACATTGGGTTGGAGATTTGGTGGACTATCTGCATAGATAAGTCAAAGAGGGTGCCATTGCAGATGCTCTTCAGCAGAGAGGGTGCTAGAGATTGGAGTCATCAGCAACATAGGTAACACCTGAAACCCTTGACATGTTGAGGTCACTCTAGGAGACTATGAAGATATGGATTTAACTCAGAGTTCAGTTAAGGGACGGGAAAATGAAGAGTACTTTCCATGAAGATGGCGAAGAAATGATCATGAAACTAGCTGAAAAATAAAAAGAAGCAGCTTCGTGGCCTTGAGAAAAGACAGGCAGGAAGAAGCACATGGCATGAGTATCTGAGTGTTTTTGTGATATGCTGCTTTCCTTACTATCCTCTCCTCTGACACACTGGTGACAGTGAGAATTTCCACTGCATGTGGAAATAGAGATGTGAATAGACAGAAGTAGGAAGGGGTTAGCAAGAGCAAGTAAAGGGAGTGTTGGGAGGTGACCAAAGAGAGTAAATCCTCTTTACCTGGGCTCAGAGAAGTATAGATGTTCCAGAATAATTTGTGGATGGGATTTAAACTTTGCAAACTAACATAGAGCAGCCTGTTGTATGATCATGCAGTTCATTAATCTCAGATGAGTCTTTCCCCAAGCAATGAAGAACTAAATAGAAAGGGTAGCCCCAGTTTTGCATGTTTAGAAATTTAGTTTTCATAGCCGGGGTAGGATCAGAAAAGTATTGCAAAGTATACCGCTTTATTAAAGGTAAGTCAATTTGTTTGAAATGAAAATCTAAATAAAAGCAATTATTGATGCAGTGCAGTACAGAATCCCACAACATGTGCTGTGTAGCTTTTAGTAATTTATAAAATCATAAAACACAAATTCTAGTGATTGCTTAGTCTCTGTTTTAGTATTCTTTAGCTATATCAATTGGAAATAATTATAATGATGCATATGGTGATGGATTATCACTTGAAGTAATAGAATAGTATGTTTTTCTTAACCCTTACATGGAAGATCAGCTTCTAGAACTAGAATATACAACTGTATTAATTTTAAACTTATTAAACACTTTGATATATTAAAATAAGCAGATATCTTAGTGAGGGCAGACATCACGGTTGAATAAAGTATAAGCTCAAGTTTTAAAAATGGCAAATTATTCTGTTTTCTAAATTTTTTGGCTATGCCTCAATTTAAAAAAACATAATTCAGCCACTCTTTATTACCTAATTCCTGATTTAGTGAAATTATTGGTCTTTAGATTCCTCTTGGGACTTCGTCCTACAAGTCTACTTTTCAGTTAACTGACCTAAAAGTAGAACTGGAACTTTCCACAGAAGTAATGGTTATAAGTTTGTGTGTTTACCTGTAGCATTCTAGGTCACCATGCGTCTGTGTAGTATATAATTAAAAATTTCAGAGATTTTCTTCATAATGGCCATTTCTAATTTTGGTTTGGATTTCTCAAAAACCAGGTTAAATACAGACCAAGTTGTTGGGATGGTTTTTAATATCATTCCTTGGTAAACTATAGAGCAAAATAGGGAACATTTGGTATTCAAAGGCTTAAATCCTGCCCTCTATTAGTTATCAGCTAACAAGACCTTGAACAAATTATATATCCTGTCTAAGCCTGGTTTACCTAATTCCACCTACTTTATGGGCTTATTTTAAAGGTTAAATGAGAGGTTGTCTATTAACCTCTGAGTGTACTGTCCACCAATTATTGTGTGTTCAACAGGTGCATAGAGACATTGTTTTAGTCAGCTTTTTCACTGCTGTGACCAAAGGAACTGAGAAGAACAATTTTAGAGAAAGAAAAGTTTATTTGGGGGCTTAAGTTCTCAAAGATACCAGGAAGCAGAGAGAGAGAGCTTCACACACCAAGAAAAAAGCACATACCCCAAAGACATGCCCTCCCAATGACCCACCTCCTCCAACCACACCCTACCCGTATACAGTAACCAAGCTGTTAATCCCTATCCGTGGATTAATGACCAATTAGGTTAAGGCTCTTATAATCCAATCATTTTACTTCTAAACTTTCTTGGATTATCTCACACTTTAGCTTTTAGCAGACACCTCATTCCTAAATCATAACACATATCTATATATTTAATAAGTATTTAGGATGCCTATTATATATCCTAATAGTGTTCCATTCACTGGACATAAATAATGAACAGAACATAAAAATGCCTCTCATTTCATAGGGCTCCTGTTCTTGTGGAAGAAAACAGACAATGAACACTATGCATATAATTAGTTTACAGTGCTGCCTAAATTTGAGTAGACACTACATCAGGAAAAACTGAAAGAAAGAAAAAGGAGGAAGGAAGAAAAGGAGGTAGGGCAGACTGGAGGGAGAAAACAAAGAGAGCTTTAATAGAGATCATAGTTGAGGCTATGGTAATTCTTGGAAGGTTTCCTTTTGTTTGGAAATCATAAAGTACAGCACTGATGTATAAGAAGAGTAAATGGATAATTTACGTAACAGGTAAAGTGGAGGAATAAGGAAATACAGTTTCATACCATGCAGAGTAAAATCAGTGATGTTTTCTGTGGTTTACAAGGAAGGTTCACATAAGCCGTATCCTTTGATCTTGAACAGCCTTATCAGGTACAAAGAGCTAATACAACATCCACATGTTATTGAGAAAGGAGAAAGATTACAGGTCATAGGAGTTATCAAGTTTATACCAGTTGCATCTGAGAAACCAGGGAAAATGGACACATGGACATAGGTGGTAGATAGTTTACTCAGCAGCAATGTAGCAATTGCCATTAACTGGGTTGTTATTGAGCAATGGTTTTCCACTCCTGAGTGCTAAGGGCTAAAATAACCATCGCATTGCACAGCCATCTACATCCCCAGTGTTCAGCTTATGGG
The DNA here is from genome assembly GCA_004027875.1 of Aplodontia rufa. NCBI lineage: Eukaryota > Metazoa > Chordata > Mammalia > Rodentia > Aplodontiidae > Aplodontia > Aplodontia rufa. The sequence continues at coordinate 26,691 of PVKS010015303.1, read as the reverse complement.
AACCAGTTCTAAGTAGTAGCCCTTGCAGCAATAACTGCTGTTGGGAAAGCACAGCTGTGGTGTCCTGGATTAGCCATTTAAGCAGGTCAGCTTTTGATGATTTATATGCTGTGTTCTTAAAACAAGAACATGATTTCAGTCTATAGATTTATTTAACTATATCATAAATTGTTATTTTTCATTTTTCTCAGGTTGCATATACTTATTATAAAAAGTAGGAAGTAGATTTAAAAAAAGAAAAATAGGAAGAAAAGGAGTTGTACTTTACATTTTCTTATTTGAAAGGATTGATAAGGTTTTGAATTGGAAAAGGTAATCTTCGTATGTATAAAATAACTTGCAGAAGCTTGTACTACACCCCTAATAATACACAGTACCGTGGGACTGTTTCTACAGTGAAGTAGCAACATCTTCAAGCTTCGTGAAGTAAATCAGGACCATAAATAGCCTCAACTCAGTGCAGGTCAGGATGCACAACCAAATTAGTTTAAGTCAGGACAGTTTTTACCACCAACAGAATTTAAAAAAAGACCCCTTTTGAACTTTAAAATTTTAGATAAAAGACAATGATTGTGCATACATTAAAATAGAGTGTAATTTTCTACTAATATAATATTAAACTATAAATTCTGATGTTTTAACAGTCTATTAGTTGTTACACATAGCTCAGCCTGGCTTTTTCCTTTTTTCTTTTTTGCTGCTGTGGGGGTGGCATTTATTTTTCTGTCACTTAAGATTCATGGAAACTCTTTTTGTGTGTGTGTACTTTTTTGTTTTGTTTTTTGTTTTTTTTTTTTTAAGAGAGAGAGTTTAGTGAGAGAGAAAGAGAGAAACAATTTTATTTAGTTATTCATTTGGCTTCTGTTGCTCTGACACTTTGTTGTGTACATGGTACTGGGTTTCGAACTCATGTCCTTGGGCATTAAAGGCAAGTGCCGCAACCGCTGAGCCACCACTCCAGCCCCTGTGTGTTTGTTTTGTTAAAAGGAGATTTTTTGGTTCACAAAACTGAAAACACAGTGAGGGGTAGGTGCTTTCATGTGGGTTCCAGCTTCTTTCTGTGGAATTTTTATTTCTGTCCTCTCTAAGAAGGAGTAAGGGACAGTTTTGTCTTTTTGTCAGTTCTTATGCCCTCTGTTATCATGTTGGCAAATGTCTGCAGCAGTCTGAAAATGTGTATCTGCAAACCAGTCTGAAAGGGGGTCATATCTGGTTCTGGTTATTCCTTTTACAGACCGGGGTTTCTCTTTTGTACTGCTCAGTTGCTCTAGCGTTTTTCAAGTGTGGGAGGTCTACAGGCAATACATTTCCCTAGCTTTTATTAATTCAGAACTGATTGTTGTCACCTTCATTTGTAAAGGGTATTTTTCTGTAGAAATAGAATTCTGAGATTTTTTTTCTTTCAACATTCAAAAATATAGCTTCACTATCATTTGCCTGCCATTGTTTCTCAGAAAAAGTCACCAATAATTATGTCCCTTGTTTCTATGGCATAGATGCCTTTTCTCTCCCCACCCCCTGCCCCACTGCTTTCAAGGTTTCTTTTTGTATCTTTTGTTTTCAGAAGTTTAAATACACTGTAACAAAGTTTGGCTCTTTTTATATTTGCCCAACTCCATTCTTAAAGAATTCTTCTATCTATACTGTATATTTTTCATCAAATTTGGAAAGTTTTCGGTCATTATTTCTTTCAATATTTTTCTTGCCAAGTTCTCTTTATTCTCTTTTGAAATTCTAATTACACACATGTAGGGCCATTTGATAATAACACACAGCCCAGAAAAGTCCATTTTCATTTCATGTTTTTCCTCTGTTCTTCCAGTCAGATAAGTTATCAACCTAGCTTTAAGTTCATTTACTTTTTTTCTTTCAATTCCAATTTCCCAATCTAATATTAAGTCCATGGTTTTAATATTTTATTTCAGCTATTTATATATTTGGTTCTAAAATTTCCATTTTAAAAAATACTTTATATTTCTTTGCTGAGTGTCTTTTACTGTTCACTCATTAAGTTTATATCTTCCTTTAGTTTTGAACAATTTCCTTTTCATTATTTGATCATATTCATAACAGCTTTATGTGCTTTAAATTATTATTTGCCAAATCTAAAATCTGAGTTATCTCAACTTCTGTATTTTTTCTTGATGCTTCATCACATCTTCCTGTTTTAAGTATAATGAATTTTGTTATTGAATCCTGGATGCTATGGATAACACATTGAATTCAGATACTGTTACCCTCCTCTGAATAGCATTGATTCTTATTACATCGAACACGTTATTATTGATCACCTTTAACTAGTGTGGTCTTATTTTACTCTTTCTTAGACTACATATGCTCATGCTGGAGCAGTGGCTTGACGGTTACAGCGCTTGCCTGGCATGTGCAAGTACACGGGTTCACACCCCAGCACCCACGTACACAACTAAATATCAGAGCAACAAAAGCCATGTGAAAAACTCAATAAAAATTGATTCTCTCTGTCTCTCTTACTGTCCTTCTCTCTTTAAAAAAAAAAAAAAAAAGAATACATCTGCTCGAAATCACTCGTTTTGCAGGGCTCTAGTCCAAATTCATTCTTTCTATGTCTTCTCAGGTCTTTTTTATAAGTTTTGTTAGAGCAGGACTAAACTAGGTCCTACTCTAGCATGACACTTACACTTAAAGGCTCGCCCTTTCTTGTGTCAGTTGAGTGCCAAGAATTCTAACAGGGGATTGATGGGATCTAATGAAGCCAGAAGTCCTGCTTCACCCAGCATTGCTTTTCTGAAGAATGGCTGAATGTGTAATTGATCTGTTCCCTTCCCTCCAAACCAGCAACAATCTGTTAAGACTTAGTGGTCTCAGCCTCCAAAGATACTGCCCAAGACGCAGCCACAGACTCACAGGGTGTTTCCACATGGATTTTTGAAATCCCCTGCTGGACAATTCTCTCTCTCTGTCTCTATGTGCCTCCCCCCTCCGCCATACTTTATGCCATACAATTCTTTTCCTTCTGCTGCTTCAGTTTTTCATATCCACCTCCTCATCTCAGTTGAGACCTCCATGCTATACCCAACTCTCTGAGCCTCTGTTGGAAATTATTCCCAGTCAGAAAGTGAGGTGATCATGAACATAAACTTGTAAGTATCCTTTCTTTTAGCCTTGCACTGCCTGTTATGTATTATCTAAAAAGAATTACTGCATACAGTTTACAGTTTGAGTACTCTTACAGTTGTTTACCTCAGGACAATACTCTAGTATCAATTAATCCATTATGGTCAATGGGCATACTGCCCTTCAGAAAGGCTTTCCTCATGATCTTATGATATATATATAGATATATATTTGAACCCAGAAACATTTTACTACTGAGGAACATCTCCAGTCTTTTGTATTTTTTTAATTTTAAGACAAGTTCTCACTAAGTTGCTTAGGGCCTGGCTAAGTTGCCGAGGCTGGCCTTGAACTTGCAATCCTTCTGCCTCAGGCTTCCAAGTTGCTGGTATTACAGGAATGCACCACCATGTTCAGCTTTCTTATATTTCTATTGAAAGTGTTTGAACTTACTTTTCTTCTTGTATCAATGACAATAAACTATAGAGTTTATCAGTCATTTTAATGTGTGCAGATTTAATATTCTTTTGTTATTTCATAAATTATGTATATTTGTGTATATTATATATATATATATATAATATGCATACTCTGATTTTTCAAAATATCTAAAACTATTATAATTTTCCTTGGGATTTTTACATTGTTTTATTACATTGCAAATAAGTTATTTTATATATTAGTAGAAAATGTAATATTTAAGTAAATTCAGACAAAAAAGAAAAAATAACAATTAACAAATTCGTATTTAAAAACCTAATTTGGGAGCTTCCTCTTTCATAAATATAGACATCTACCAAGAAATTAACTAGGTTAAAAAGAATTGTACTGTTTCTCAATGTTTGAGCATAGCAGACATGTGTTTTTCTGTAAAGCTGATTAATATGCGTCATTTACAGAAATTCTAGTCTGTTTCCACCATGGGAATCAGCATCTGTATTTTTAGTAAACTCCCTATGTGACTTTGAGTGAGGTAATGTGAAAGCCACACTTTGAGAAACTATTTGTATAATTCAGTATGGCTTGAGGTGCTAAGAAGTCAAGTGAAATTAATGACATCCACAAACAAACTTGAAAGTCACTGAATACTATATTTTCCTTACAATGCAGAAAAGCATTTTAACCTTTCTAAAAAGTTCTGCAGCAAGGAAATCCATTGAACTTAAGTGAACCCAGGACTTCAAATTTTATATGACCCTACAAACTCTAGCATCAATATACTTTGGAAGATGCTGGTTAGATAGCTTTTATTAACACCATCTCTGAGGACCTCCCCTGAAGTAGAGACACTTAGGATGCCTTTAGTGACCAACTGGAGACCTAACAGTCCTGAGGACTGAAGGAGAAGGTGTCAACATCAGAGGTCTTCAGTTACCTATTTACAACTCCCTCTGTGAGAACCTGCTGAATGTGAGAAATGATGGTGAATGACCTACTTTAGAAACACATGTGCATTTCCTTCATAAGAAGGGCATGCATGAGTAGAATTGCCACCTCCTAAAAGGAGATTCAGTAAACTACTAAGAAAGATTTTATAAACTCATGATTCAATTTCATTCTCAAATTTTAAAAATTACTATTAAAACAAGATAGCAGCAGTCTGGTAACCTAGCAAGCAAATGACAGCTATTTAGAATGGGTATGTTAGCTAACATGAAATAAAGCACCATTTGGTTGGATCTCATAATAGAAACTAAAAATGTAAGATTTCTGTCATACTTCCTTCATATCTGTAGAGCTTTCATTTGGCAGAGATTTTGCAGCTCTTTTTTCTTAAATTGTTTATTTTAATAAACAAAATAACAATTGGTTCAGAAAATTATAATATAAGAGGAATAGCCATTTACAAATATGAATTAGCTTTATAAATGCTGATTTAATTAATAAATGCAAGAACTGATTATCTGATGATTGGGCTATTCTAAAGTCATTCACTGGGCTGGAGTGGTGGTGGCTCAGTGGTTGGAGCACTTGCCTGGCATGTGTAAATGATGTGGGGCTTTTGAGATAAGGCTGGATGCTCTGCTCCCGCTGGTAAATGGAGTCTGGGCCACTACAGATTCTAGCAGCCAAAATAGCCCACTTCTAGTGTTTGCAGCGATTCCCAGCTAAAACTGGGAATTTGGGCTGGCTGCAGGTTTCTGAGGCCGAATTAGTGTTAGCAGCTCTCCAGCTAAAAGCTGGGTGTTGCAGCTCTTGGTGTGGTAGAATTTCACCCCTGGGAATTAGGTGCCAATCTTCTCAGTTGTTGTCTCACAAATTTGAAGAATAAAATCCATGGACAATCATGGAAGGAGGAATAAAAAGGAGTAGGATTTATTTAAGGAAGGACAGCAGAGACTCCATAAGGGGAAGGGGTACCTGAAAGCAGGACACAGACTAATGGAGGTTAGGCCAGGGTTATATTAATTTGGGAGATGAACATAATTAACATTCATGCAAAGCAGGCATTGAGAAATGCATCTACATCATTGGTTGAAACGTATGCACAGCAGGCATTGAAACTTAGTACCAAAGTCATTGGTTAAAATCTATGCAAAACAGGTAATAATTCTTTCCAAGTTCCCATCTGTGGCCACCCCTACTTCTTAGTTTTCACCTCAGGGACAATGGAGTTGCTCCCAAAGGTGAACCTCATGGTCATTTGTATATGAAGGCCCTGAGTATGCCCTGTCAATAGCTCTCCACCTGCTAGCTCTTATATGGGGCCCTTTGTTCTGACTACCTAGCCATTTCACTCTCTCTCCTAAAACTGTCTCATGAGGACCCAGATTCAAACCCCAGCACCACACACACAACTAAGTGTTGCACGAAGGCCAGATGAAAAACTAAATAAAATTAATTCTCTCTTTCCTATCTCTTTCTTTAAAAAGAAAGAAAGAAAAGAAAAGAAAAACAAAACCAAAAAATATATATGTATATAGTCATGCACTGAGTTGGCTGCCTGGCATGACTCTAGAGATACTATGGAGAGATAGGGAAAAGTAGAAAGAGGTAAGTCTATGACTTTGAGAATCGTATGTCATGTTTTCTAAAGTAAGTCTCCTTCTCACCTGATATAAATTAGTATGACTTACTAACTCCTAGAATTTTGCAACTGGCTGAGTAATTGTAAGGCATGGTGCAAAATGACAATTAACGCTCTTCATTTAAAAAGTATCAATGATTTGAAGGAAATAACAGGGCACTAAAATCAAACATGCCTTTCTTCTGAGCTCAGGAGTGCCTGTGAGTGTGAAGGTCACACACCTGTGAAGCCAGCCAAGACTATAATGCTTTGATAGGTTAGCAAACAGGAGGAGGGGATGAACTGAATCTGATTAAGAAGGCAGTGTTTCCCAAATCCAGAGACAAGCACAGTTTGGCCCATCAGTTTCCAGGGAAACCCGCTAAGGACTGTGGTTTAAATGCAACCCAGGAAATAGATATACAGTGATTATTCCAATGACCTGCTGGGTAATTTTGATCATTTGTTTGAGACAGCCAACACCTACTGTGCTAAAAATGCAAGCTGAACTCTTGGGAACAGAGGAAAGTTTTAAGGATTATTGCTCTAATCCTTTACATTAGAATGAAAGGGGAAAAAAAAACAAAGTAGGATAGTGAAAAATAAAGAAGGCAGAAAGGAAATTTGTCTGGGGAATTTTCTCTAAATGGTTAATGAAAGAAAATTAAAATAGATAATGCAGATTGATAAGTCTACTGTGTTACCTTGGTGTATAGGTTTTCATGATGCAGATCACTTATATGATTGGTCTTGCTATCAATACTTTAGTGTATTCGTATCTGTTATCTATATCTTATAAATGAGGAAACTGAGATTCAGTAAAAGAAGTAAAAACTAACTTTCCTCTTACATAGGGTACAATATATACCATTCTACATTCTAGGCAAGCTGTGTATTAATCATTTAATTAATCAGAACTGTTTCAACCAAGTGTGACCACACATCTTACTCAAACTAGTTAAAACAATTTTTTTCCCATTTTGGGACACCCAGAAAGCAGTCTCAGACTGAGTTAAATTTGTGCTAAAATGATGTCAGAACTTTTTTCTCCATCTTTCAGTTCTGCTTTTCTCTTGCTAATTCTCCAGTGGAATCCCTCCATGACGTAGCAGTGTGACTCCAGTTCCTCTTGATGTGCAAGGCTCTTAGGCTCCCCATACAAAGAGACCGCCATTTACTTAATTCCCAGAAAGGGCTGGCTCCTGAATTGTTTCTGTGCCTACTTCTGGGTGAATCCCTGAGGCTAATAGATGTCTCCTGCAGCTGGAAGGAAGGAAGCTATTCCTTGACCACCTGTACTGAGAATGCTAGAGGTCCTGCTTCCAAAGGTAGCTCAAGGTTTTATTAGGAAAAGAAGGGGATGTGATTCTGGAAAGGCTTTAGCAACAGATATCCATTAAGAAAGGTATGTTATCACCTACATTTTACACAAGCCAAACCAGGCTTGAGGGAAAAGGGCTGTGCTTCATTGTAACTATATTGTAAGCATGTACTTTCCCCAAGTGTATAAAAGCAATATCCCAATTCTACAGAGCAATAAAAAAGGATTTATAGTTATGAGGACATTCAAGGAATACCATTCTCACCACCCCAAAGGAAGACATTAGATGACTGTATTATCATCTTCAAACGAAAGAGTACAGAGATGTCTTTATGTAGACATAAGTAATGGAGAGTTTTATGGCCATTCTGGAATGCATATCTCACAGTGACGAACATTTTAATGGGAACACACTTACTGCTCAAAAAACTATAAATCCTGGTCTGTGAACTCTTGAGTACTGTGCTTATTTATCTTTGCATCCATACTTTATGACTCACTTAAGGCATTCAATAATTTTTTATTGAGTCAGTGTGTAAAAATGGATGGATGACAACCTAAGTCCACTTAAATATTTTAGTAGTGAACGATACAGCCTAAGGATATTATTATTTTCTATATAGGAATTCATCCTTACCAGCAACATAAAAACTATATAAAATAACAAAAAAGGAATAAATAAAAGTGGTATTCTACCTTTTTTTTACCTTCTGAGGTAAATAGGGTTTACCTTATCTCATTTTTTATATATTTTTGCTTAATATTGTGTGAATATTAAATATTTCTTCATCTAGAAGAAAATGATGACATAAAATTTTATTTTCATAGTAAGTTAAAACATTAGGTTAGCAATACTTAGGAGCTAGCTCTCATCTTACTTAATTCTCTTTTTTAATTTTTTAGAGAGAGGGAGTAAGAGGAAGAAGTAATATTATTCATTATTTTTCAAATGTTCAATATTATTCAAATTTACTCATTATTTTTTCATCTGGTTTTTTGTTTCTCTGACTCTTAGTTGTGTACGTGGTTCTGGAGTTTGAACCTAGATCATTGCACATGCCAGGCAAGCGCTCTAACCTCTGAGCCACCGCTCCAACACCGTTTTGTTACTGCTGGTTGCTCTTTCGATTTTTATTTTTAACTCACAAAAATTGTGTATGTTTTTGATATAATATATAATTTCAACGTTTGTCTACATTATGAAACAGGAGGCTCATTGCTCAGTTCTTTTCATAGTTGATAGTTTTATCTTTGAGAACCTTTGTAATCAGGCTAACCTGCGTGTCAGTTTTTCTTGGGACTATTGTTATGTCCAGCTTATACTCAATCTCCACTCAAGAAAGAAGTCATTGGTATTATGGAAAAAGGTAGTGATCCTTGTAAGCTTCATCAGGGAAGTGTAAAACTCTGATGTGACTTCTTTTTTTTTTTTTAAAGAACGTGACGTTTATGATAACATGGCTTAAACCAAAGATTTTTATACCCCCATCTTTCTCCTGATTCTTTTCTCTGATTCCTCACTCTTCCTTTCTGTGCAAAAACTCATTCAACAGGTATTCCACAGGAACATGTCTGTGTGTTCACACATAGTACCACATAAATCTTGCATTAGCTGTCACAATTTCATATCTTTCTGACTAATTATTATTTTTATTTGGTATATTGTATTCCCCTAGATGTCTGCACTGCTCATTATAATGGATATTTTACAGAATGTGAGGAACATGCCCAGCCACATTTACCCATTTTCACCTGTGACATTTTCTCTGCACAGCATACCTAAGATTTTCCACTTGTAATTTTTATTTATATTACTTTTCTTTCCAAAAACTAGGGATGATTCTAAGGCAGCTGCTCATTGAAACAGAAATTTTAGAGTTTTCAAATTATTCCTCAAGCCTGCAATCTTTAGGAGTGTTTTTCAGTATAGTTTAAGTAGTAGATTTTAAACTACAGAGTGAGCTTTGAATTTTCCAAGCTATGGGCTCCTTTGTTGTACACTCACAAGTCTTAAAGATTTTTCTGGCAAATCTCTTTGTCTTGGTTTTCCTGTGTAATTATGTCTTTTGGTAGGTTATTATATTTTTATTTTGCATCCTTCTAAAGTTGAGTTTATATGTTTTTTATTAAGAATTTTTTCTTTTTAAGTCTTTCAGTGAGGTTCAGAAAGCACAAACTGTAAACATGAAATGGGATCTTCTGTATTAGAGTAACAGTCTGTGAACTAGAAGCCAGTCTGGGATGGGAGATTTGAGAATTAGTGTTAATCACTACATGATTCTTAGTCATAAAGTAATATACAATTTAGTTCAAACTAACTCTTCTTATTGATATTTCTCAACAGAATTGAAAAGCATCACATTATCTGTTGCTAATAATGTATATCTATAATTCATGAATTCACAGTGATAATTCATAGTGATAAATAGTTATAACTTGATGTTTATAATACAGCTAATTAATAATTTCAATAGGGATATATTTTAATGAGTAAAAATATATTTTGCTTTCCTAAGTTACTCACAAATTGGTTCATCCTCAGTGACTAAATCTCATTTACTCTCTTTTAGAATTAAAGTTAATATGCTTGGTAGAATACCATGATATATGCAGAAAATGCTTGTGTTTCTATGTGAAACTATCTCCAATGTAAATGTTGACATAAGTAACATTTTCTGTACCTATTGCACTGATTTGCTCATCAGTATTTTTGCCAGTCTCTGGGAAATGTGAGTAAATTTTGTGTTTACTATAGCATGTTTGGCCCATCTAATTTCACAGTACCCCCTGCATGTAAGAACATCCAAATACAGTTTCATTATTCTGTAGGTCGGTATCTATCCCTCAATAAAGCCGTAATTACATTTCTCTTTTGAACCTTAGTTTGAAGTGTGAGTGAAACACTTTATCATGTCTAAACATTCATAGCCATAGATCAAATGTTAGCTTTCCAGTATTAATGATTTATTATACAATTATTATAAAAGTATATTTGTAGGAATCTTCCCTTAGAAAATGAAAATCATTCTGTGTCACTATTAACAAAATGGCTGCAGCATCACTTTATAAAGTTGCTTTGGATGACCAAACTAAATGTTACATTTCAAAAACATATCCTTGGTTCAGAACTATAAACTACAGTTATTTGGAAATTGTTTCTTTTTTCATAGTTATGTCTGTACCAAGTGCACACAAAATATAACATTTTCATATTAGTTCCTTTTGAATAGTATGTAATCTCAATTTAAATATGTGAGATTTGCAAGTGGTAATTGCTCAATAAACTTACATAATAAGTTCTAAGCCAGTAGTCTTTTGTATAAATGTCTTTATTTCCTCTAAAAGACGCTATAACATCTCATTGTTTTTTCTCTCATTTAGATCGGGGGACTGTGCAGAAAGTGGTGGTCCTTCCCACTAACAGCTCTGCCAGCGGCGAGCTCATTCTGGAGGAGTTGGAAGTCTTTAAGGTCTGAACATCTCTTCTGTTAATCTCAGAACATGCATGACAAACACAATTCTTTAATCTTACAGCCACTTGGGAGGAAAAAATATTTGATAAAAGATCAAATAAACGAATGCCATAAATTTTTCATGGTAGGAAAAACATCAGATAAAATGAGAAATATAGAACAAATATTTTTGTGAAGTATTTTCTTACACTTAAGTTATCTTAACATAGAAGGATTCCTCTTTTTCTCCAGCTATCATCACAACTTGAAGAATTTCGATCATCATTACTTTTAAAAAATGAGTTCTTGTGGTCAAGGTCTACAAGACTTTGCCATGAAAGAGCTTTTATCATTTGCTTCACAAGCCACTGAAACACAAATGCTTTCACATTATTGATTGTTGGATAAACATTCTCATATTTTCGTGACTAGTAATTTCCAGAAAAACTGCTGTGCTTTCTCTTGTTTTATTGCTTTTAATTCAAATGTCACTCTTATTTAAACAATGTTGTACTCGACCACTTAATCCTTTATGTTTTAACTTGATTTGAGATTTGACTGTTTTGTTCTTTGCCTGGAATTTGAGATTTGAAAAAAAAGAAGAAGCAAAAAACAATAAATAAATAGATAAGGCAGACAGAGGGAAGTATGAGATCTCACCTGGTCAGGGCAGAAAGTCCATTCTTTATTTTTTCGTGGGCCAAGAGGAGGGATTTGTGGTGTCATGCCTAGCCCTTTCCTCCTTGTAGTTCAAGTGGCCTTTCTTATCTGCATTTGGAAAAGTGGGTAAAATAACAGCCAGAGGATCCATTAGAATAGCAAAGAAACTGTAGCGTGGCTGCAGTCCTGCTACAGAACACTATTTGATCTGAACCATTTAAAAAACAATGGCTCGGGGACAACAAAAGATCAGAGGATCAGAGTCAGCCTGTGTGTGGTGAAAGTAGCACTTCATAACTCCCAGGAACAGAATATTACTAGTCTAATAAATTGCTTTGCTCAGTTGAGTGAATTCAGAAAGACTTGACTCATTAATATACATTTCCTGATCACTAAGAATACTAAATTTATAAGCATATCAGTGGTTAAGATACAATGCTGTTCGATTTTGCTAATAAATTTTAAAAGCATTGCCACACAGAAAAGTATCAAGTCAAATAAATATCTGAGGAACTCCAGCAGTGTGTTATTAAATTTACAGGTTTTAATGCCAGGCTCACTTTGTTGTTAGGTTCTTCATGATTAGTGTATTAAAATTTTATACATAAAATAATATCACCTGTATCTGCTCAATTTTTCCTTGCCTTGTTTTTAAAGAAATTGATTGTTTCACTAGATTAACTAAATTGCATTATATAAACATCTTTTTTTGTTCTCATTCAATGCAGTAGAGACAACTCAACTGGCCAAAATAATATAAATTCCCTATCCTGGGGTTTTCTGAAGATAACACAGTTGCCAAATTGTAGCACTTCATTTTTAATACTGAAATATCTTTTTTATCATCATTAAATGTTAACTGAGTTTAACACAAACCCAGGCATACACATTATGGAAAAGTCTTAAAGATATATGAGTTATTCTGATCAAGTGAGAAGTACTTATGGTCTGTTATGTGAGTTATGTTGTTGTTATCATCCTGAAGAATAACTTTCAGGGGAAAAGCAGAGTCAATCAAAATGGATGTTCAGGACACCAGCCCAAGAGTCACTAAAATGTGTCGGAGCTTTCTTACTGACACACGTGCCGGTGATTGATATGGATAAATCAAGAGATACAGTTACCAAATGCAGTAATTGTCATCAAAATGGTGTTCATGACACATTTTTCTGGGGTGAGGTAAAAATAATTGGGTGTGTATGATATACTGAGATGGATATGTAAGGATATAATGAATTTACATTGAAAAATCCTTCAGTAAGTGTCACACTGACACACCACAGAAAACTCAAGGTAACTTTTAAAAACCAGGCACTTTATTTTTATGCAGTGCAGAACCATAATCTCTTCTTTTACTACTCTGTTCATATTTTCTGAAAATAAGTCATTTCCCTAAGTTTAAGGTTAAGTTTAAGGTGAGTTGAAAGTACAACTATCAGTTGTCTACGGCTATAAGTTGCAAACTTGTGTGTGTTTATAAAGGACAAAGATTGATGTACCTGAGAGTGAAAGATATCACCACTTCTTTTTCTAAATGCTTGTAAATACATGTGACTCCAGAAAGCACAATAATTTATGATGTATTTGATTTTGAGAGCTTGCTACTACTTGAATTACCCAAATAAATCTTTAAGATCTACATCAAGCTATCAAAAGTCTTTTAAGTTTAAAAGGAACTGATAATGTTTAAGAAGTTATGAATAGAGCGAATTTCAAAAGATTTACTATGTTAGTAAGTTCTTAAGTTCTTTCAATCATTCACATTTATCAAAAGAAGGCCTTTTCTAACACTATTTCTTTGTTTTCAATAATGAGAATTAATTAGTATGGTTCAATCTAATACATCTTTCCAAAACACTTGGCAGGTAAACAATAGAGTCTTATACAGAGTGATTGTATTATGAAGAAGTTGGATGGGGTACACACACAGCCTCCCCTACTCATGTATCTGAATCTAATTTGTATTCAGTAATTCAAGATACACTTTTTTCAATTGTCTCAAAATTCTCCAACTTTTATTTTCTCTAACACCTAGAATGATAAATGTGTTATAATCACTACATTTTCAATTTAGGCATATACTGTATAATAAATCCATCTCTAGTTCAAAAGAAAAATGTACTTTATTGAAATGAAGTGAAAATAATGCATGCAGTGAAAATAATGAGATTTTGAGTTTTTATAAAAAAGAAAACATTTTAATGTAACGTTTTTTAAAGATCACATGAACTAACATGTGTTTTCTAATCTTTTAGAATCATGTTCCCATAACAACAATGAAAATTTCATCCAAAAAGGTAAAAACTAAGCCAGTTTGATATTCTTTGAATATTAAAAAGTTTTGCTATGATGCAAAATATATTTTGTAACTTCTGAGAAATTAGTTTTATTATTAACAAAATAATTGATACTAGTTACAGTATACCATCAAATAACCTTTATTTTGATGTAGAATTTACAAACTATTATTGCAAGACTGAATAGGTTTATTTTAGTATAAAAGTTCATCAGAGCAGAACATATATTCAGAAAGATATTCCAACATTTTGTGTGTCTTATATTCTCAAATATTATAGTATGTGAAGCCAAATAAAATAAAAATAATCTTTCTGAAGGAAGAACTTAGCATGTTTGGGCTACTATAATATCACAACATTCTCAAGGGTTTGGAATGAGTAATCCTCTTTTGAGTTCCTACTGCTGTCACATGTTTCAAATGTGCAATGCATATTTTAATGGTTATTTTTAAGGAAATGCTGTTTCCTAGGGTTTATACATGTCTAAAAAATTGAATATCTCAACTCTCAGCTCAGGATTTGAGGAAGAAATGTTTGACAATTATTATCAGAAATCTAGTTAATCTAATTTTCCCTGCAAAGGCAAATATACAATGGTCTATATGTATAAAACACATCTGTCTATTCCCAAAGGGGCAGAAAGGTGTAGTCAGAATGGAATAGGCTTCAGAGTGGGGTTGAGATACATTGGAATCCCTACCTGATAGTAAATTATGGACAAATCACTTAACTTTTTCTATCCTAGGTTTCTACATCTGCAAGGTAATGCCTTCCTCACAAAGGATTTAATTTATAAAAATTGCATAAAGTGGGTCCTCAGCTATAATCTGTGAAAGCCTGAGACATATTTTTCTTGGACTCAAGAATAAAGGTTTTATGTGTTTGCACACTGATTACATGATTTTAGGGGTCTTTGCCACATTTGGTCTGTTAGAGATGATGTAGCATTCCATAGTCAGTCCTGTACTCTTTTCAGTTAACTAAACTTTATGAGAAAAAATAAATAAAGTACAATGGAGCTAAAGATCTCATCTGTAAAAATGTTTGTATGGTGCACAGCAAACATTTTCCCAAGTGACAAGAAGCCATTTGTCATTTTGCCTAATGTCCTAGGGAGCTGATCCCAAGTCAAAATTGCTTTGAAGTCTGCAGGAAATCCCATTGTTTGCAGTGATCTAATGCAAACAGCAAGTATGCAAGCAAAATTCAAAATGGATACAAAGCCATTTGTTTGGCATCTCAGTCTTACATGAAATTACAGGTTTCAACTTATTTGTAGTTAACGTTACATTGGTTTTCAACATCTTATATTGCCGATAACTGAAAACATTTAATTGAACAGTTAGATACAGGGCATGGGTGATTATTTGACTTTTTGGAGTTCATTTGCATAACTACTTACTGAATTATCTCTTCCGATAAAGGGACTACAAATTGTGAAGGACATTTTATATATATTTAAATACCATGAATTTACTGCATTTCTTAGTATTCAGATTATTTCATTATTAATTTTGTGCTGTTATTTCCAATTTATTTTTGCACTCCAAATAACATAAAATAATTGAATTAATAAAAATGAACTATATAGGATGAAACTTTCTGCATTCTTTTCTCAAATAAACTGTGAGTATGCTTAAAGCATTTTAATACAGCTGATCTCTTCACTATATAAATTATTTAATTTACTTTATAAACACTTTTTTCAAATATTCCTGGACAAATGGCTATTGTCAAAACATGCAATTATTTTCTTATGAACAGTACATCTAAATGGCAATCAATCAATTTCAGCACAATTTATGAAAATCAATTGATCTGAATAAAATAATTACATTAGACACAACAGAATGAGATCATTCAAATGGTTTCTTAAAATTAAGAACTTATAGATGGATAACCTGTTAATTGGTATTTTCCTACTATTATAATTAACTAATATCCGTTGAGCACTTATGACCCAAAAACGATTCTAAACATTTTGTGTAGTGGGAGCCCTTCCATTTATCTCTTTAAAAAAATTGCATAGGGTGGGTACTGGATTGTCCCACTTTCATCAAGAAGAAAGCCAAGATTCAGAAGTTACATAGTAGGTTTGTGGATGAGCTGAGACTGGAACCCAGAGTCTGCCTGCAGAGCTTTAGAGCCTGGTGGACCAATGATGCCCCCACAGATTAAATTCTTAAAAGCATATTTATATATGGGAGAGAGTGTACATGTTTCCTTATATCCACATTTATTCAAGTTCTAGCGTAGAGATTCTGTGCTGACTTCAATTATATACTATCATTTGAAAAATAAGACATGTCACCTAAAGACTCATTCCTTCAGCTACTGAGAACATTTTTATGCACAGCTAAAGCACTGGAATTGTATCTTAAGATGCTCTTGACACCCCACAAATGAGGAGGATACAATATTTATTCATGACTTCCCTGGGGGGATGAAGGTTGCTGGGTCATATAGAAATTTTAAGATAGGCTTAAATGTAAATGCTGACATTCTCCTTAGTAATTTTAAAGTAGTTTTAATGAGTAATATGCTACTTTCAAAGATTTTTTTCATTTCATCTAATATTCATTATCTGCTATTTTTTCTTATAAACTTAAAATGCCCTTTATTTTATTTTCTATCAAAATGCCCTTTAAAAGTGATTTCCTAAAATTTTCAAAATAATGTGTTGCCAGACTTGAAATATGAGAATACTTCCTTGTACTTTGCTGAGAGACAGCATTCAAAGAGAAAAGAAAACACCATAATTTAAATCTGTAATATATTAGCTCACATCTGAGTGAACAATGAATCCCAATGTCTAAAACACATTACAGCTCTACATGGTGCTCTGAGTTTTTTTTCTTCCTTTTTTAAAGCAGGAAAGTGGTAATGTTATAGGCATATTAACATAAGAAAATTCTATTTATTTTGGCTTTATTTCCTTCTGTGCTTTGCTTCTCATTTTTAGTCTGTTTTAAAATGAATCCAAGGGTTTGTGGGTATGCACTATAATGTATTCCTGCTGAAGGTCTTTTAACTTCCACATCTGAAATAAATTACCATCATTCCTCTTATAGCAACAGTTGTATGTGAGCTCCAACGAGGGGATTTCCCAAGTGTCTCTGCATCGCTGCCACATCTACGGGACAGCCTGTGCTGACTGCTGCCTGGCAAGGGACCCTTATTGTGCCTGGGATGGCCACTCTTGCTCTAGGTTCTACCCGACTGGGAAGCGGTGAGCACTTAATGTTGAACTGAAAACTGTAAATGAAAATTGATGTCACCAACTGGACAGAAGTACTTCGTATCATTAGAACCTCTTGTATTGTCATTTTCTTAAAATATGACACTAAGAACAGTAGCTGTGTTCAGCACCACAAATACTCTTTAAATGAAGAAAATACCAGGCTTTATAACTTCAGATTCTCATTTTTCCCTTACAAATCTTCTCTGCAAAACTCATTTTCCCAGGACCCATCAAACAGTTCATGAACAATTTAGCTTTATTTTCATTTTAGTTTTTATTTTGATTTGTCTTTTTTTTTCTTGTATGCTTCAGTATATCCTTAAATCCCACATTCTTAGGATTTCCTTATATTGCTTAATTACCTTATAATCAAATGTTTGTCCTCCATATAATAGCAGAAAATTTGATTAATGAAAAACATATGTTATTTAGAATGAAACTACCTGTTATTCAAGCTCCAGAAATTTGAATCAGCAAAGTTACCTGATTTACTTTGTAAACCTTGATGATCGCACTTTTTCTCTTTGAATGGTGAGAGTATGATGGCTGGATAGGTTAAAAGAGTAAAGCAAATTGAAGCAGGGTGACTTTTGTCCTGGGCAGGACATGGGCAGGACATAGGCAAGAAACACTGCATCAGTTTGCACCAAGTTGGAAGGGACTACCAGTTGAGAAATTATTTATATAACAAAGAATTTGCCAAATTCAGGACCAGCCAAGGTCATCGCTATTTTTAATCATCTTGAGATATTGGTTACAATAGATGATATAGCCAAAAGCTATAAAAATTAGGGTCAGTAGAGGGAACAGAAAGCTCCAATCACAAGCACAAGATCTTTCGAGTAAAACACTGGAGGGATAGTGTTATATGACTCTAATTCCCTGAACAGACACATTCCTTTATGGATAGACTAATATACCCTATTGAAGTACTTTGATATATCAAAAGTATCTTGATCATTTTCATTAGTTCAACAAATATTTATCATGGGGCAAATATTTTCCAAGCATGTTTCTAGAAGGAGAGCCTATAACATAGAAAAAAAAAGCACAAACACAAAAATCTTTGAGTTCAGGTAGAAAATATTCCAAATATAGAAAACAGACAACAAATCATTAATTAAAAACTTCTAATATATCAGATAAGAATTAAGTCTAGGAAATTAGAAAGGGCAGAGAAGGTAGAAAGAACATGAGAAGCCATGGTTTGGGATGTTACGTGGGTGACCAGGTAGGATCTTACTGGAGGCATAGTGCTTGGACTTAACATAGTGCATAGGACTTAAACACAGTGAGGAGTAGCCCAAGGCATTATCTGGAAGAATAATGTCCAAGGATTGTGCCAGGATTGTTCAAGAAATAATACTAAAGTTAATGAGGCTTTACTAAAATGAAATAAAGGAAAGGAGGGAAGAAATGAGTCACGATGCCAGATGATGTGGGACTTTGTAAGTAACTGAAAGGCTTTCATTTAGAATGAAAGGGAAAATGGTAAGGTTTTTGAGCACATGGGTGATATTTGATTTATGGTTTAGAAAGATCACTGGTTGGGTTTGGCTTGCATTGGGGCACTAGAACAGGAAGCAGTTGGGGTAGGGAATGAGAAACTGTAAGACAGGAGGCTGTTCTAGTAACCCAGATGTGATACAATGGTACCTTGCATAGGGACAATAGAGACAGAGCTGGCAAAAGTGGTCTGACTTTATATCCTCACAGAATCTGTCAATGTATTGAATAGGAGAGGTTAGAAAAGAGAGGAATCACGCATGATCCAAGTTCTTAGAACTGTGCATTACGACACAGGAAGCTATCATTTCCCAAGAAAGGGAAGACTGTGAAAGAAGCTGGTTTGAGGGGAGGAAGATGATGCCAGTTAATGCTGTCTATCAGACACTCACATGGGGATGGTAAATAGGCATTTAGAAACGTGAATCTGAAGTACAATGGTCCAGCCTGGATTGAGAGTCTTCTGTATTTACAAGCAGTGATATGAAGATAATGCCTACTCTCTAAGAGTCCATTATATCTGTTCAAAGATTTTGTGTTCCTCCAAGCCATTTTAGGATATTTTCAGGATGTCTGGACTTTTTTTGACTTCCAAATCAACTTTCAGGACCTCATTATCAGGCATCTTTTATACTGCACTGGGCTAGAGAGACAGAAATTAACACTGAAGAATATTCCAAATATGATCTCAAAATTAAAAAATGACTTTTATGGCCACTTCTCTGTTGATTATTTTTTAGTCATATTTGCTTTGCACTTCAAAATACAATAGCAGTGATGTTTTAAACTTATTACCATAATTAAGCACTTGTAATACTTTTCCCTTAGTAAGAAACTAACTCCTGGAATGCAAATTTCAATCTATTAACCAGATTCAGTGCTAAAGGAAACAGAAGCATGGCTCTTTACAAGGAAGGGAGGGATGTGGAGACTGTAAATTGAATCTCACCATAGTCCTGTATGGGTCTCTTACGTAACGTAAAGAAATGATAATCAACACTTCTCTACTGCAAAGATGCTGGCTTTGACCAACAAATGGTTTTATGTAGCAAACAGAATATTTCTCAAGTAAAATTCCATACTGTGTATAGACTATCATTTCATATTTCAGCTTTTTTTATGTTTTAGAAATTTCCGCAGAACACATACATTCTTCCACCTATTCCAACCCAAATTATCCTTCCTAAGATGTACACTTAAACACTGACTACAAATTGTCCTCCTATCACCACAAATTTTGACTTAATCATGTGTTTTTTAAAGCAAAGAACTGCAGCTGTCTTTCAGTTCTTTACTTTTATAATACCGTGATTGGTATTAAACCGTGTGTCATGGACTGAAGAAGAAAGTAATAACCATTTAAAGAACTAGATGATTTCTAGCAGAGTCTTTTTTTAATTTTTTTGTTCTGTTTTTCTTTTTTAATTAGTTCAGCATTATCTTACATAATGAAGGGATTCAATGGGTGGTTCACATTCATCTAAGTATTGACAGATTTGCTTAAACCTGATCCTTGTCCAGGATCTCGCCCCACTTCCTCCACTCTGATCTCATGACTCCTTCTAGTTCCCCTAAGTTACTGATATAAATGACAATATATATGTAATTTAAACATTAAAATTACCAGATTCAAATGCCTGCCTGTGAGCCTTTGGGGTTCTCATAGAGTCAACTGTACTCTGCAGTTTTGAACACCCCCTTTCCCCTCTTTCTCCTCCTTCCCTTTCTCCCCTTCATAACTATAGTCCCCATGCCTTAATTCTGTCATGAAGAGCCAGAAAATGTAATCAATATATACATATTGACATCTCTATACCCTCTGGTATCTTAAGTATTTGTGCATTTGCGTGAAATATTTCACGTTAGTGTCTAATGTATTTACTCTGGTTTCAGACATGTCTTTAGAAACTTTAAAATAAAATGGCCTGAGTTCATTCTTCAAGTAAATATCCTTTCAATAGAAGAAGAGAATGATTTCATTGTTTATCCAAAGGAATTGACTGTAACTTGTGAAACATTGACAACTGAGCCAAATCCCAAATCCTACATGCAATGTTACTTTGCCTACCAACAGATTTTGTGATGTTGCATGAATGCCTTCCCAGGAATCGACACACACACAGGGCTCCTGCTTATCACATCATTTAAGCCAAGCCATGATAATGTTTTTCTGTTTGAATGTTTGGAAGTTGAAGCTGTAAATTCAGATTACCCAGCTTGAAAGTTTATATACTCTCAGTGAGTAACTCACTATGTAGTGTCGATCACAGGACAATAAATTTACAGATTATTGCTAGAAGGCTAAAAATGACCAGGTCAGCCATAAGATCCTCAGGCTGTGCTCATATGATGCATACTTTCAAGTGGGCTGATAATAAATTATGCTGCAACTTCAAAATAGAATAAATACAATGTCATAAAGCTGGATATTAGTTGTATTTATTGCATAAGAGTTACTAACACTACCACTATTTTGTGTGTATGGTTGTATAGAAATATAAGATTGTAGAAGGAATGTGCAACCATTTTTGGGAAAGGAATACTTAAATGATACAGAAGCACATAGCTGTGTTTTCATGAGATGTATACAATATGTTATGTATATAAAATATTAACTGTTTCTGTAATCTTAAAATGAGATGTTACATTATTAATGACTTTGAGATTAATTTTGCTTTCTACGTTTAGAAATTATTGTGATTTTAATATTTCTGCTCATCTTGTTGAGAATTTCATTTACTTTTGAAAGTAAAAATGCTAAGAAAGTTAACATTTAACTCCATGAAGTGATATTCTTATTCTTGCATGATTTTCGGCAGTGTCAAGGAAGCACTCGGTTTATCCCTGTGCTCCCGATATTTAAAGAGTCCCATTCCTGATCACTTACAATAATATTCCTACCTACAATTCTTTGATCAGAGGATTTCAGCTGTGCTATTTTGCTTTTTCCACTGCATAATACAATTGAAACTAAGATACTTATTGAATCTAAGAACCAGGAAATTAAATATTTAAAAGGCAAATAATGGAATAATTTTAAATAGTGATCAACTTACAAAAAACTGTAGCTAAATTTTTAAAATGCTTGAACCAGTAACATGTAACTATTAAATGCAAAGAGTGAACATTGAATGGATTCTGAACAAATTTTTAAAAATCCATGAAAGATATTTTTGAAACAACTAGGAATATTTTAATATACAATGTGCATTAAAAGATGTTAAATAAATTTTGCTACTCTTAGTATGATAATGTTACATAGAGAGATTACTTATTCTTAGACGATATGTGCTAACATATGTAAAATGAAGCATGTTGCAACTTATTTTCTACAAGTTTTTATATATGTGCATACATAGTATATATTTGCATATGAGAAAATAAAATAAATGTGGCAAAATATAATAATTTGTGAATCTAGGTACACAAGTATTCATTGTACTCATGTTTCCATTTTTTTGTAGAACCTACAAAATAAAAAGTTATTTTTCAAAATAAAAAGTTGAGGGAAAGATAATATTTCAGTAAATGAACACTTATTTAATTTTATATTGAATGTTCATGTTTTATCTTCATATCACTTGTTTGGGAAAAGTTTTAATACATCTGGAAAGTGTTGGAAAGTATTGGTCTTTGTAAGAAAAGTATATTCCCACCTTTTTAAGAAGGAAAATGGTAGTGAGTATACAACTTGAAGGTTACATTTTAGAAAATTTTGGATGAATGATCCTAAAATAAAAAAAATTATATGTTCAATTATGGAACCCAGTATTAGCCCGGAAATTCATATAATAGAAGACCCATAGCAGTTCCACCAAAAATAGTAGATGGGGAGGGGTAGAACTTTTTTTTTTTGATTGAAAAGCAAGGATTAGTACTCATTCTGTCAGTGATGTATTAAATGAGACGCGTCAGATACTTATATCAGATAATCAAATTCTTTAGTGAAAGCTCAGGCAATCAAAGCTTGTAAAGTTTAACATGCAGTGTTTTAAACGTGGTGTAATTGCAATGATGATTTTAAATCCCTTTTGGAATACTTTGCACTTACAGGAGGAGCCGAAGACAAGATGTGAGACATGGAAATCCACTGACTCAGTGCAGAGGATTTAACCTAAAAGGTATTAAAAGAGAGCAATGGCCAAACTTTGTAAATAAAGCAGTGCTTCACATCACATTTCAGTAAGGGGAACAAAGCACTAGATCCGGGTTTTTCATGGGAAATAAAGTCAGTTCCCATTGCTAGCAGTAGTTGTTGCAGTGGTACAAACAGTGGCCGTGGAGGTGATGGCAAACATTGATGGTGGCTTTGGTTTTCTCATCTGGTTTTTGTTTTTCCAACACTTAGTTGTGTATGTGGTACTGGGGTTCAAATCCCGGTCCTTGGACATGCCAGGCAAGCGCTCCAACCATTGAGCCACCGCTCCAGCTCCTCATTGGTAGCTTTGTATCAGAACCTCAGTTTATTGCTTTATCTTACTTAATGCTCAAAAACTATACCACAGTAGAGTCTATTTTTATCCCTGCTTTGTGAATATTTCTGTCCATGTTTAACTACCACATGATTATATTGAATGCTTTGCCTAATTCAATATTCTTATGAAAAGTGTAAAAATACTATAATACATGTTTTAGAAATGAGTAAAACAAAGGAGTAGAAAGGTTGAATGACTGATCTCAATAGTGGTGAGGTCAGGATTTTACCAAGGACCATGTTTTCAGCCATCGACTGCATCCCTCGGTGGCCACACTTTCGTTTCTGCCATTCCCACTGCTTCTGAATTTTCTCTGTGCTACGCTGAACATGGAGTTTAGAGGTGGGACAAATGTCGCTTTGCTATCCCCTGGTGGTTGCTAACTCTTTCAGGACATTTGTATTTCCTCATAACTCAGCCTCAGTTTGCTCAGCTGTAAAAAGCTAACTCACAAGAATGTTGTATAAATTGTGCCCAACGTGATGCTAAGTACAACTTTGGTGTAGGTTAGTTCCTGAGCAAATGTTGATTCCCTCACCAGCATAACCTTCATTAGCTTTTCTCTCTTTTTCTTTACATTGAACAGAATGGTAAACACTGCATAAGAGTTTCCCTAAATGATTACTATTTCCTTCTGTTGGGTGCCAATTTGATCATAATTTTATAGAGATGCGCATTGATGAGAATGCTCTAAATTCTGTTGTGTTCACTTTCCCTTTTGCTTTTCAGCATATCGAAACGCAGCTGAAATTGTTCAGTATGGAGTAAAAAATAACACCACTTTCCTTGAGTGTGCCCCCAAGTCTCCACAGGCATCTATCAAGTGGTTGCTGCAGAAAGACAAAGACAGGAGGAAGGAGGTGAGTAATGCAGCCCAACAGCAATCAATCAGGGCTTTGGAAGGAGCATTAAATCAGCATCCCTTAGTGAGATGTAGATCAAACGCAAAAGGAAAGACATATGAACATCTTTCTATGTCATCCGGATGACAAGCACCACCTTCTGTAGAATCCTTTGTCCTTAGAATTGATGGATTAATTAGAAATCCTCTCTTTCTGCCTGCCCAGCTCTGTAACACAGCGACTGAAACAAGGGCATGGGCACTAAGACGGGGGTGGGGTGAGGGGATAGATGTGAGGAAGGATTTGTAAAAGAAACAAGATGCATATGAATCCAGAAGCCAGGTTCTCATACAACTGCACCTTTGTGTGATTCACAAGATAAAAGAGGGTTTCAAAAAATTCAGTATTCCCCAACAAGAAATTACACTGAACCAAAATCCATGGCACAGAACACTTTTCTTTTCTGCAGTAATGATTCCGTTGATTTATTATTCATAACTCTCATATTTCACTCCAGCAATACATGAAATCATTGTTCATGGGACCATAGCCTTATTTAGTGATATGGAAAAAAAAGCCTAGATTTTCAAGTAAAAGGATATTTACTATAACCTTTCACTGATTGCAAAAAACTGTTTTAAATGAGACGTTGTAAAATGGCATAGAATGATATATTATAAACAATGAATTCCATAAAATTGATGTCATGTTGTTCTGACAAATGAAAAGAAGGAAAAAAATGTATGCTTGTACATAAAGCCTGAGGGTAGTCTAAAATATACTACTGTCAATGCATCCAAAGTCTGTTGGAGCCAAGGGAAAAATGGAGCCTCTCTATTAGTGTACAGTCTTCTATTGTAGGCAATTTTACTTCTGCACATCAATAAGGGCTATGTAAAGTGTGTAACATCACAACCTGTAGAACAGCTATTGCACCAAATTAACTGGAATGTTGGTTCCGTAGGAGAATATACTTTCCAGTTCTCAGACTTAACCTGCTCAAGAGTTATGAGCTTAGTGAATTGTGCATCCTGTGTTCTTGGAATATAAAGATACGCTGATGACAACTTACATAAGAGATTCAATGATCTGAAGGAAAGACACTCTAGATGTACTTCCACACCCCTACTTTTCCTGGAATTCCATAATTCTAGCAAAAATTTTAATTAAAAAATAGAAATATATATTATCTTGTTTTGCTGTAAAATCTGTCATCAAACAAGTCTTAGAATTTCCATAGTCTCATTTTAAATTATTTGAATGAATATGGAATCTAATAATAATTTACTTGCAAAGTAACCTGGGTTGGAAGTCGTATATGTGATGATGATATCCAATCAGAGTTTGTTGGTGAGGCATGATTTACATAGGCATGACAGTCCCTCCAGAAAATGTCTCTGTGGACATATGCAAATTAGTAACTAATACTCAAATAGGAATTTCCTAATATGGATGAAATGTTTATATTTTATTCAACAAAAAATTAAATAGGATATTACACAGCTGAATGTAATTTCTATGATTTAAAAATAAACTGTATATAAAAATGCATATATAGTTATAATAAATGTAATATATGCCACAGAAGTTAATAATAAAATTTAAAATGAAATGTATGATTTTAATCACTTTTGTGATCTTTCTAATATTTTATTCAGAATGTTTAGGAATACAGACTGAACTGTTAACTCATTTATCTTTAAATTTATCTTTAAATTCCAAAGCAGGAATACAATAATTTAAGATTTTGATAAAATTAATTCTAACCACAGAAAAGTAGAGGGAGAATGGGGAGGGGAGAGGCAATGCAGAGGGGAGAGGGAGGGAGGATAGGGAGAGATCTAGGGAGACAATCAACAATGTAGCACACTCTACCCCCTGAGAAGCCAAATATTAGTTACGCAATCATTTAATTCTGGAAAATTCATGATCTTATATCTATATAAGGTCATTCATATCACACACTTCAATGTCAGTGTCGGTGGAGCTGCCTTGTTTTTTTCCTTTGCTGCAGAGTCTTTCATTGTATGAATAGCCCTTGAGTTTTTCTAGGCCATCTACTAGTTAGGTTATGTTCTGTTTTTCTTCTTCTTTTTTTTTTTTTAAGAGATAGGGACAGCGAGAGAGACAGAGAAAGAGAGAAACAACTTTATTGAGTTTTTCACATGGCCTAAGTTGCTCCAACACTCAGTTGCGTACGCGGTGCTGGGGTTTGAACCCAGGTCCTTGTGCTTGCCAAGCAAGCGCCGAAACCGCTGAGCCACCGCTCCAGCCCCCTGTTTTTCTTCTTATCAAAATAATATATAAACAAGTGTCTGCATACTTGTGAGAATATAATGTCTAGATAAATCCCTACAAAAGAAATTGCTGCAATAAATATTACTGACATGTTTTGTGGAAATTATCAAATTGACTTCAAGAAAATTTTTCCAGTTTTGCACAAACAGGCTTTCTTTTTTTTAATTTTTTTTTAAGAGAGAGGGACGGTGAGAGAGATAGAATCAATTTTATTTAGTTTTTCTTTTGGCTTTCTTTGCTAAAATACTTCGTTGTGCATGTGGTGCTGGGGTTTGAACCCAGGTCCTCCTGCATGCCAGGCAAGTGCTGTAACTGCTGATCTACTGCTCCAGTCCCTCTTTAATTCTTAAATATATTTCTTCATTATGTAAATTAGTTTTGAAGGATAATTAAATTTTTAAAATTTTTAAAATTTAATTAGTGTTGAAACTTTGTTTCCTTACCTCTTTGTAATGATTCCCTGTTTTCTAACTGTATTCTCTTAGAAAACTATTTT
>PVKS010015302.1:0-46228 GCA_004027875.1 Aplodontia rufa | reverse complement strand
ATACCCATTTAACACATGAGTTCTTCTGGGGGAAACTGCATTAGATGAAACCCATAGTAGCTTATCGATGTGTTAGCATTACCCCTGGTTATCAAAGTTTATACACAATGATTGCTACAGTTTTGACAATGTTTCCTCCTTATCTGTATCCTGTATCGCAATATACTTCTAATAAATGTGGGGAAAAAAAATAAAAAAAAAACCAGAGAGATCCAGGTGAGCTCTCTTCCGCCCTGTGGCAGTGAACTTGGAAATGTCACCGCTGCCTCCTGAGCCTCAGTTCTCTGCTCTCCTGGTGGGAGTGGTGAGAAGCACAGTGTTTGCTGGGTTCTCTGCAATCTCACTGCAGTTAACGGTTGCATGCAGCTCCCAGGTAGGTTGCATGCAGCTCCCAGGTAGCTTGCACCCAGCAATGTTTTAGGGAGATCCCGAGGCAGCCTTTACTGGTGCTCAGGGTAGGTGTTAAATGCACATTCCAGAAGTGTCCTGCCTGACAAAGAGGAGCTCCTGCTCTTAGGGAGTTACCCAGGGCATAGCGAAGATTGGGTCTGATTTTCTCATTCATTTTTTAAATAAGCATCTATAGTGATAAACTATATGCTGTGATATCAGGGAAAGATACAAATAGAAAGCCCCTGCTCTTTAGGGGCTCACATTCTTCTCATTCTTCTCATGGCAAAGAAAATATGAAACAAGTTTAATGTGCAGCATTTAGATAAGGGCGTGGGAGGAGCCTGACCCAGTCTGAAGGGTCCTGGGGGCTTCCTCAGGGGAAGAGGGAGCTGACCGTAGTTTTGCATGTGTAGATTCTCATGTTGTACTTTGCATCTTTTGTTGTTGTTTTGGGGTTTTTTGTTTGTTTGTTTGTTTTTACTTTTAGAAGTTCTGACATTTGCAATTTTGTAGCCCAGTTCAAAACAGTGTTTGGAGTGTTTAACTGGCTTTGGTAATGGTGGTAATGGTTACACAATAGCTTCCTCTCCCTGAGCTGTTAACTTTGTATCTGAGCGCTTATGGAAGGAGGATAATCCTTGCACAGCCTCAATGAATGCAGGGCATTCATTGGGCTGTCAATCACTTTATCCTTCAAACTTGATGTATCTGTACCAAAGGAGAATCCTGAGGGCAGCCGGACTCTATTTCTTTAGCAGCAAACCTATTTTATAATTTCTATTTGGGTAACTTATTAGACCCTATTTTGGCCTTTCAAATTCTATTTTTTTTTTTTCAGGATACTGAGAGTGAGTTTCTTCAATTTTTTTTAACACAATGATTGTCTTGGGTCATTTCTGGCTATGTCAGTTTCTTCTTTTATATCTTTATTTGTTGCATTTACTGACTTCCTTCTGGGATACAAGTCACGCATATGTGGAATGTTGGTGATATTCTGGATTGATCATCTGCTCTTTCATAATTGTTTCATTCTCTTCTTCTTTGTTTTGAGAACAGTTGTCAAGACTGTAGTTCCCACCTGGCATAAATATTCATAGACCCTGGAGTCAACAGAGAACCTAACTACTTCTGCTTATTTCTGCCTGCCTGCCTGCCTTCCTTTACTTTCTGAGGTTTGGTACTAGGAATCGAACTCAGAGCCTCACGCATGCTTGGCATATGAACTACATTCCCAGGCCTTGTTAAATTTCATTTTGAATCACGATCTCCCTGAGTTCCTCTGCCTAGCCTCAAACACATAATCCTCCTGCTTGAGTTTCCAGAATAGCTGGGAGTACATGCGTGTGCCACTACCCCACGCTTGATCATGCTTCTACTTGATCTCAACTACTTCCAGTGTGGTCTAGGATTCTGCTTCTTAAAAATGGCAGTGGTGTGAGATGAGGTAGGACTGAGAGGCTGTGGCTGAATAAGGAGGGGTCTGTGTCCTGCGGGTGATGAAACCCCTCTGAGGGGCTTTTAGCAGGCATGACACAGACAGCTTTGTGTTTTAGGAAACTCACTCTGGCAACCACCTAGGGGATAATGGATCGGAAGAGAAGAGAGGTAGAAATGCCAACACAGGGAGGGGCCTAAAACTGCCCTACAATGGACCACTATCTTGTCTGAACTGGTGGCAGATGGAGAATTAATGTAGACACAAAAGCACCATTTACAACATTGAAGACTAAATCCATCGTCGCACCTACGCTTGGGTGTGATTTAAAAGCAGGTGATACAACACCCCCAAAGTAATAAGCCTCTCTCAGAGATGAATTAGGGTTCAGTCTGGCAATTACATTAAGGTTTCTGATAGATAGCTCACATGGAGACCTGCAATTATGATACATATCACTATTCTGCATGGTGGGCTCGCATAACTCATCATATTGCTCTGAAGTTTAACAAGAGAGAAAGAATGTAAAAGACTCCTCGCTTTAAGGGAAAATGCCTTCCTCTGATTTCTATGATTTTACCAATAGCACTTAAATAATTAACTACTTTTTCTGTGTTTGAAGGTGACTGATAAGGAGATCCAGATATACCTTCCTTCTTATTTTTCCATGCTGATTTGGGTAGCCTCACTTTGAATGCATAAATCTTCTAAAACTGCTTTATAAACCAACATCATGTCCCCAGGCAGGAAAAGAAGAGAAAATTATCTCTCATATTTCAAAACATAGAGGAGAGAATGGGTGTAGGAGGAGAAAGTACCTGGACCATGAGTTTTTGGTGGCCCCAATTTCTAGGCCCAGCTGAGCTTCTCTTTAGCTAAGGGGAGTTATTTGGGTGTGTCTGAGGCCCAGTTTTCTGCCTGAAAGTTAAAAATTGTGAGAGTGTCTGGAGGAATAAATGATATGACGTGTGAAATTGTAGCACAAAATAGATGATTCAAGGAAGTGAGCTGTTTGTAAACATTTTAATATTTTTCCAAGATGAAATTCATTGTTCATAGCAAAGGGCACACAAAATAGTTCTTACAAGAGCCCACTAATATCCAGAGCTAACAAAAGTTCATGCCTTATAATTGTGCTTGTGTCCTTGTGAGATAGCAAAAATCTATCCCTCAGTCCACTCTGGAGACCACCTGTATCTAAGATATTGTATTGAAAGTGTTTTCAATATCTTTGGGCAATGTATTTGATTTAGAGGATTTCTTTTCTTTTTTTGTCCCAGGGATTGAACCCAGGAGTGCTCAAACAATGAGGCACATCTCTAGTCCACTGTTATTATTATTATTATCTTATTTTGAGACAGGGCCTCACTAAATTGCTGAGGCTGTCTTTGAACTTTTAATCCTTCTGCCTCGGCCTGCATCACCTCACCCGATCTTAGAGGATTTTTAAATGGAGAAGGACATGGCTCTTAAGATGTTTGCTTGCTTCTTCTCTGATGACTTTGAATTCACACAGAGGTCGGATTCTTCAATGGAATCATGGAGAAGGGTCTGATCCAGGCACAAACTTCCTGTGTTTATACCCAAGGGGTCTCTGTAGAGACCGGGAGATAGCAGTCACTTGGTAAACCAATAACCAGGGATTGGGGTGGAGGCATACCTAAGTTTGTGTTTTGGGAAGGTTCAGGTCCCTCCCAGAGCATCCGAAGGTTGACTCTTGGCAGAGGTGGGCCAGCCAGGAGTCTTCCTTCATTGACAGCTTTGAAAGCATTCACAGATGTTGCTGGGAGGCTACGCTTGGAAAGCAGGAGCCAAGTAATCTATTCAGGACACTCCATGTAGAACAGGACACTTTGGACAATAAGAGTGTAGTGTCTGTAGTGTCTGTCTGCAACCCACTTTTCTGGCAATAGGCATGTCTGCCTTCAATTTGGACCCGGGGAGGAGCTTGAACGGTGTATCTCCTTCTCCCCGTCCATGTTTTTTTTTTTTTTTTAAGAGAGAGGGACTTTGAGAGAGAGATAATGACAGAATCAATTTTATTTAGCTTTTCATGTGGCTCTCATTGCTTCATCACTCTGTTGTGTATGTGGTGCTGGGGTTTGAACCTGTGTCCGTGCACATGCCAGGCAAGTGCTGTAACTGTTGAGCCACCACTCCAGACCCCCATCCATGGTCTTTGAGTGACACATTGTAGTGATAGCTAAATGAGCAATAGACTTCAAATTAGATTCAATGTCATCTGCAGAGAGTCAAACTCCATCACTTGTTGGACCTCTAGGAAGTAACTCCTCCTCTGAATCATTTTATCATTTATGAATTTATCCTATAATGGTGAAGAGTGAAGATGCCCTTTATCCACCCCACCTTGTTTATACAATCATACCCTGAACTGGGTATGACATGGGATAACTATTTTCCTTGGAGTTGCAGAGCTCTGTGCTTCCTGATCTGTCTTTCTCTTGTTTGGCTGACTGTCTGCTTTCACTGGAACCAGACAGGTCATTCAACTGTTCTCTATAAATCAGGACTGCTCCCCAGTCCCCACTCTATCCAACTGGCTCCTTGGGAGAAGGAACCATGCACTAGAACCAGAAGGCCAACCAAGTGTTCTGGAAAGCTAAATTAAGACATTCCCTGCAAAATAATGTTTCCATAGAAACCCAATCTGTGCCAATGCAGGGAGAGCTTGGCTTTTTAATCAGGCCTCTTTGGGCAGAGGGAGTTGTCAGTTGGACATCTGCTTAGAAGATAGCTTGATACTTGCTAAGCATCCTTATTACAGACTTCTCCCAACACAACCTGGAGCCTACCAGGCAATACAGTGGGTAGTACATCCAGTGACCCCCACTATGTGATGGCTTGTGGAGAATTTCCCAAGCTGGCTGGTCAATAGAAGGTTGGAAGATGAGTCCAAAAACACTTTAGAATGAAGAATGTATAGAATTCCCTACCCCAGAATGTGGTTCACTTTGCAGCGGGTGCAAGAAGGTCAAGATGGTGGTCTTGAGACAGTGTTCCCCACAGTAGTCCAGGGTGATGCTTCTTAATAGAATCAGATTCATTGGGATATTCTGGGTACCACAATCCTATCATGGGATTATACAGCGTACTCATGCATATCAAAGGCTCAGAGTAAAGATTCCTGTTTAATTTTGTTTCAATCAGTGCTTCCTAAACGTACCCAATTCTGGAGCCCGTTGGATGTCCCTAATGGTGTCCCATCCCTCTGACAAGCATGGCCCACACTGGGAAACCCCGGAAAGCTTCCATCACATTTTCCTTCTTGTGACGGTCCTAGAACTGATTGGAGAAGGACGTTGGCCCTGTGTGTCACTATTGCCTTATTTGTTTATTTTTTTGTTCTTTTTAGTTCTATATGACAATAGAATATACTATGACAGAATTATAAAAGCATGGAGTATCACTTGTTCTAATTCAGTCCCCAGTACTTCCTCTTCCCTCCTCCCGCCCCCACTTGTCTTCCCTCTACGCTACTGATCTTTCTGCTATTTACTTATAGAGTTTTTAAAATTAGTGTCTTGTGGATGTCCATGATGGTGAGATTCTCTGTGGTGTATTCATATACGTATATAGAAAACTTAAGTCCGATTCAGTCCACTGACTCCCTATTCCATCCCTCCTTTCATTCTCCTTTGTTGACTCCTCTGATCTTTCTTCTATTCTTTTATTTACACCCTCCCCAACCCACTTATTTGGATTAGTTTCTGCATATTAGAGAAAATATTCAACTTTTGACTTTGGGGGGCCTGGCTTATTTCACTTAGCATGATAGTTTCTAGTTCCATCCATGTACCAGCAAATGCCATACAATCATCCTTCTTTGTGGCTAATACTCCACTGTGTATACATAGCACATTCTCTGTATCCATTCATCTGTTGAAGGGTGCCTAGGTTGACTCCATAGCTTGGTTATTGTGACTCATGCTGATGCCCTGTTTACATTCTCACAGTTTCTACAGAGTCATTTGAATAGGAGCACTTGAACTTCCAGGAACATCAAGGAAAAGCAGCCAACTAGGAACACATATAACGGAGCCATTGGAACAGTCAGTGGCACTTGCTCCTTCACTGAAAGTAAAACCACAGCAGGACAGCCCCACAAGCACACACGGAACAATGGCATTTAGCTGTTTTGATAGAGATATTAATTTGGTGGGAATGTTTTATGGCACTGAAGTTGGAGAATATGGCTCAAACATTTTTTATTCAGAGTGTCTTTGATGTTTGAGTCTCTTCCTGTCTGGGTCCCTTCTGGTTTAAGAAACTGACTTAAACTCTAATTTCTGAAATCTTGTAACTGCAAACTGTTATATTTCTGTGTCTCATCTTGAAAGCAGTGGTGAATGCAGATATATGCTTAGGAGATTTAGATCTCTATCTTGGAGCATTAATATGAGTAAGTCATTATTTATCTTGGACTTAAGAGGATTTGAAGGTTTTAGATCCAGGAAGGCAGCATGAGGTCACTTTTATTCTTAATGAGCAGTTCTTTCAGAGCTTATTAAATAGAGTGAGGCTGATTATGTCTATCAGCCACAGCTGCCCTGGAATGATTTGGATGGATAACAGTGCTCTAATAATTAAAATATATATATCACTCTTATTTATCCTGCCTCAAAAGAATCTTCAATTCCTCATGAAGACAACAGGCAAATCTCTCCCTTGGTTCTTGCTCTTTGTAGTTGGGACTGATGTGGTAATAAATGAAAGAATGTGCTTAGGAATTAGGCAAAGTCAACGCTACAATTTAATAGCTATGCCCTACAGAAAGTGACATACCCTTTATTTCTTTTTCTTTTATAAAGAGAGAGAGAGAGGGACAGTGAAAGAGAGAATCATTTTTATTTATTTTTTCATGTGCTTTTCGTTGCTCCAACACTTTGTTGTGTACGTGGTGCTGGGGTTCGATCCCGCGTCCTCATCCTGCCAGGCAAGCGCTGTAACTGCTAAGCCATCCTCCAGCCCCTGACAATCTCTTCTGAACTTGAAGATCCACATTAGTAAAATGGGGTCAATGATATTTATCTGTGAAGCATTGGCCTATGAAGTAAGATGACAATCGGTACTGGGCTGATTTTGTTATCGCTGGTGCTATAATTATTTGGTCTCCACTTAGGTCCCCTGACTTTCACCCAAGAGGAAGATTGGATGAAAGTGTGGCCAGGGAGTCAGCGAGACTAGAGCTGGAATCTTGACTGTATTCATTAACCACTTGTGTAACTGCAGGACTTTAGGCTTTTCTGATCTTGGCCTTCTTCATCGAAGCATTGACTCTCTCGACTTTCTTGTAGAATTGTGAGAATTGAATGGGAAAACTTATAGACCCCTCTGAGCACAGTCCTGGCAGGAAGCAGTAAATGCCAGCTATTCTTACTCTGGGCTTTGGGGAAATGATGTTGTGGATGGATGAGGCAGAGGTAGCTGAGATCAAGTTCAGATAGAGTGGGTGGCAGAAAATACGACAGATCATGGAGAGGTAGCTTAAGTCAGTTTGTAAATAAAGGCTAAAAACTGCGGGATTACCTGATGCTCGGTTACTTATCCTAATCATAGACTGCTGTCATTCTATTGGAGGTCGAAGATGTATTTGCTCAATACATGCTATTAACAATCAGCTATGTGCCTGGACCTGGCCTTGGTATTAGTGATCTATTGATCTATTATGAAGAAAGAACCATTGATCAGAAATGCCTCTGTGATCTGGAACAAAAATAGCTCCATCTTTCTCCCGTCCCAGCCTCAGCAGTGCTCAAGAGACCAATGATACAAAATCACTTAGGCAGGCACTGAGGATCTCTGCAAATACTAAATTACCAGAATTCCAAAAATAGCCTATCAGTGTCCATAGCATCTTGATTCTGCTTCATCACATGTAGCTTCCTTCCTGGAAGGTTCTCACCATCCCCAGCTTCTCAACTGCCATATTCCAACTTCATTCAGCAGAGCTCAAGGTCACCTCCTCCATGACGCCTTCTTGGACCACAGTCTATTGAGGCACCTCTTCCCTGGAACTCATAGTTCTTTCTCTGTGCTTCCTTCTCTGTGGTTTAGCTCAATATCCTCTAGTACAAATGTCTTCCCCTGACACCATAAGATCTGAATATCAGACATCATCTAGTCCAGCAATTGTAACATTAAGGGTAGCATTGATGTGATTTGAATGAGTATGGCTAAGCGTACTTGAAAATCACAAAAAGCAGTAATAGTAACTGCTATGACTATACCAATATTTACATAATGGTTTTCAGTTTACAAAGCTCTCCCTCAGCCTTTCCCCAGTTACTTTTTACTGAGCCCACGAGGCAGATGATATCAAGAGATCAGACACTGCTTCCCAACTCCTGCGTCTTCTAGATGAGGGAGCAATGTCGGAATGATTGAGTGAGTGTCAGGGTTGGAACTCAAATCCAGGTCTATGGGATTCCAAATCCTTTTGCTTTTTCTATTACCATAAGCCTTTGGTGGACTTGCTGATTTGTTTAACAGAAAAAAAGACATACACAAAAATAAACCACATAGGTATATGCACGCATAGAATCTTGGCGGCCAGTGCAATAAGTGAAGGGACTCTAATGAATCTCTTTGGATGGCACTTTTTCTTAAATTATTTACCCTTGCCTTATTTTCTGAGACTTGGCATCTCTCCATAGGGACAAAAATCTATTCATCCAGTTGAGTTTAGGCTGCAAATATGCAAAATGGCAGATCACATTTCTCCTGAGACCCATGTGCTTGAAAAGGGGATAGAGGACCTTGCCAAAGGGGATAGGGACAGGTCAAAAAGGACACAAGCTTTGCTGTCCTTGTGGCACTGCCTTCCAGGGTCTTTCCTGTGTTAGTCCACCTATCTATTTTCACTAGGGCCGGAAAGGTGGAAGCCCCATCAGCCACCAGGCCACTGTTCAGGGAGGAGCCCCCTTCTTGGGTCAGAGTCTGCTTAAGGCAGAGTCTCATTCCAGGCACCCTGAGGAGGCACACCAAGGGAGGAGAGTTGAGACCCGTGCTGAGTGAAGCCAGGTAGATGTGGGGATGTCTGTCTGAACCTCATATGAGAAGAGTGCTTTCAGCAACAACTAGAGGGACATCAACACGTTATTCTGGGTGGACCAGCTCTGAAAGCACAAAGCTCCCTGTGAATGGCTCCGTGGCCCATTTCCCATGACTGCACTTCTCCGTCCTCTCACCAAGATCAATATGGCCTCTGAGGTCCTGCTCTTCTTTTGGTTGAGCCAGGACTTGCAGAAACGATGGTGGAAAGTAATAAATTGAAAATAAAAGAAGGTGTGCCTCTTTCTGGCTTTGAGTTATTTTGCTATAATAACTCCAAGTCTATTTGAGGGACCTATGTTAGCATTTCCTCCTGTCCTCTCTCCAAAAAGGGTTGTGTGGTGTAGTGGAGAGAGCACTGCAAGATCTAGGTCTAATGACGGCTCCATCAGTTTCGACCAATGTGATACAGAACAGGGAAGAACGTCTCTGGACCCAAACTTGCTTCTGCAGAAATGTGAACACATGCCTCTCTGGCAGTGCGGTCAAATGATGGCCATGTAATAGGTGCTCAGGATACGGCATATGGCAGGTTTCTAGGTAGAAGGCTCAGAATGCACATCACAATAGAGGGAACTTGTGTTGTAGAGGACCAGGGCCAGGGATCATGTCTCAGCTCAGTTCCTGATCACCCTACAACTCAGGCTCCTCCTGGGATTACAGGAAGCAAGAATATTTTTTAATCCAGAAAACTGAAGTCATAACATTTGCTCTTTCTTTCTCTAAAGGTTATTGTGATGTCTAAGTGACTTCCAGCTCATGGCTGGGCCTGTGACCTGATGGGTGGGGAGGAAGATCACTATACTCCGGCCTGCCTGAGGGTCCTGGTTTTGCAGGCAGATACACCTGCTTCGGTAGTTCACAGCCCTGGGCTATACATTGAACTCCCCCAGGGAACTTTAAAGACTACTTACACCTAGGTCTCAACCCCTCCACAAAGAGATGATGTGAATTGTCTAGGGGGGATCTGAGTTTTGCAAAGCTCCCCGTGTAGTTCTGTGAAGCTGGGTTGAAAACTACTGCTTTGGAGTATAGCAGGTCTAAAGAAATATATGTGGCAGCCGATATTTAACTAGCTCTGACTCTATCAGTGTGTATGGAGTGCCTGCTTTTAAGGCGAGTTCATTACTCTGTGTAATTGCAGCCACTCAAATTCTTATTGGGCTAGATTGAATTGGACATGCTCTTGGCTCATATCGAAGTCAGTGGAAACACACTCTCCTCTTTTGCCCAATGATTTGTCCTGAATGATCATGTTTATGTCGTGACTGGTCTGGCCACTGGCTATGTCCTTATTTCAGTCCTGTATCTAAAATCCAGCACATATGAAGGTCAGTCCTTCATCTCTGGCTGGCATTTACTGAGCACCTACAGATGTTCTCAGACTTTAGGTGCATCAGTTTTGCCCCCAAGAGCTTATTAAAATGCAGGATCCTGGGCATCATCCCCACGATTTTTGATTCAATGAGTTTGAGGTAGGGCCAAGAATCTGTATTTCTAACAAGTTTCCAGGTGATGTGGATATTGCTGGTCCAGGGACCACACACTTTGAGAATTCCTGGTCTAGGTAGCCTAGGTCCTTTTGTTATTTATCTCTAATCTCCAAAAATTGCTCGAGTGGCACCACTGTTGCCATCTCGGAGAATTCAATGAAGAAACTTGTTTCGTTTAACCCTTCTCCCAAGCTGCCTGTTGCGGGACATGGTTTTTAAGTGGCAAGGGCAGAAATAGAACTCAGGACTGCTTAGCTCCAAGATCTGCCCCTTTCTACATATGCCTCTGCCTCTTGACAGGACATTGTGGGATTCCTGCCATGTTTTCAGCCCGTTCCAGGTACCTCTGTGTGACAAGTGGGTCAATTCAAACCTCCTTTCTGGTCTCCATCAAGGAAAGAGGTTTGGAGAAATAGGAGATGCTCTAGGTTTGTGCCACAGCAATGGCAATAGGAGCTTGCTCTTCTGATGGCTTTCCAGTGATCAAGGGCTCAAAGGCTCCTTCCATAGGACATCTGTGGAGTCACTCTAAGTGGAGATGGCTTGGGACCACAGAAGTCAAAAAAGCCTTCTTATGTGAAGTGGGCCTTGAAGGACTTGATTAGAGCTCAGAAAGAGGTATCCTTGGTTCTTCCCCAGCCATGGTGGCTCTTGTCACAGGGTGAGTCTGAGAGGGGTTAGGGGTCTCCATTTCTGTTTGCTGGCTACCCTCTGGATCTGGAGTCTCCTGTCTACCAGGATAGACTCCTGAATTCCAGGGGCCTCCCTGGCTAGCTGCCTTGACCAGATGGATGCTGTTGCCAGCATTCGTGATGCCAAGGACCACGTTGCAGCTACTCTGGGAAGGCTCAGTGAGGAAGGGCAGGGACAGGCTCATCTCAGGGACTGTTGTAGAGGAAGAATGGTCACAGCCTGCCTTAGGAGAATGATGGTGATAATAACAGACAAGAGGACCCCTGGACTGGCCAACACAGGGGAAACTACAATCAGAGCCCCTCACTGACCTTCCAAGGTGATCACCAGGTGAGTGAGGCACAGGCCTGGCATCTTCCTTCTGTGGCCCAGAAACACAACCTCAGGCCCTGCTCAGACCTGGTGACACACCAGACAGCATTCCTCTGCATGCAGGGATGGGTCTGTGTCCGTGGTCTTTGCTTGGACCTCGCCACTCGAGGATGAGAAGCCAGTGTCTTCACACTGCCCAGGGCCCTGTCACAAAGCACCTGTCACAAAGCACCTTTCCTAGAACCTGGAAAGACTTTCCCAGGAGCTCCCCTTGTATACTTACCCCAGAAGGGGTCTTTCCTGGGTAGTTTTCCAACCCTGTCTCTCCCAATTAACATAGAAACAAAACAATAAAAGAGAGTGGAGCCTCTCTATTGGAGTTAAATGAGAACAGGGCCCCAGGCTCCGAAGCCATCTTCATGGCATTGAGGATTTGGAAACCTCGCTTCATTTTTTCTGGCCTTGGCTGCTCATCTGTCACATTAATATAGTCCCTTGTGATTTGCAAGAGGAAGGAGGTGACTAGGCTAGCAGGAACATAGTCTTCAGCAAATCTTGGCATTCAGATGTGTGTTTGCAAAGTCCAAGCTTGGCACATGTGGATTCCTCCGTGTGGATCTGAGGGCAGGAGTCATGGCTGCATTGTTAATATTATTATCAGAATTAATGGAGGTAGCTGTGTGGGACAAGGGATGCCAAGAGTGGAAGCATTAAGTGCAAAAAGTTCATTTGCAGAGGGTCCTTTAACCTAAGGCAAGGCTCAGAGGACCATGGGATTGTTCAGGCTGCTTAGGCTGAAGTGTGCGTCTCATTGAGAAGGCTTCCCCCAGGAGGTATGAGGAAGCAGAGTGTCGCTGTCCAATGCCGAGTTGAGCAGGGCTGGACCCACCTGTTTAAACCACACCTGCTGCCACAGACTGTCCAGCAGCATCCCTATAGACTGCAGCAAATGTCACGAATGGCCAAGTTTGGCATGAGCTTGCTAGGACAGCTCTTCTTCTTGCTTTCAAGTCCCCTTCCATGTGATGAGAATTCTCATCATGTCTCTGTCTTCGGTCTTCTAAAGTCTTGCCCAAGAGGTGACTGGTCTAATGCTGCGTGTCCTTTGTGATCAGAGAGAAGCCCTGGGAGGAAGGAGGTAGAATATTGATCCTGGTTTAGCCCACAGTGATCTAAGGTCAGAAGCACTTTGTCTCTTAGGTCCTCAGTTTTCCTAGCTGTCCAATGGGAACAATGGCTTCACTCACCTTCTGGGAAGTCATTAGTGCCTATTCATTTCAAAGGGCAATGGGAAGTTATAGACAAAGTTAAAAGAGACAAGTGCGAGGAGCAGAAAAACCAAAACCTCTACTATTTGCTAACATTGTGAGCAGCGAGTTCTTGGAGCCCTGTTTTCTTATCTTCCTCATGGGAAGAACCATACCCCTTACAGTGTCAGGGGTGTTAAACTGCGATCTCGACATAATGTATACTAAGCATCCAGGCCTGGCATGTAGAATACTAGCCTGCAACAAGAGCAGCTGTTACGATGATTATGCTCATCACAGGGAAACAGATAATCATCAAATATGTGAACACAGATATTCTGCCAGGCAGGCCTGATTCATTCTTGGAATTCCCTTCCCTTCTCTTTCACTATAGTGATTCTTTTCCTTTTCTTTCTTCTTTCTTTCTTTCTTTCTTTCTTTCTGCTTTCTTTCTTTCTTTTTAAGAGTGAGGGATAGTGAGAAAGAGAGAGTGAGAGAAAGATAATCAATTTCACTTAGTTTTTCATGTGGCTTTTGTTGCTCTGACACTTTGTTGTGCAAGTGGTGCTGAGGTTCGAACCCACATCCTCACGCATGCCAGGCAAGTGTGTAACCGCTGAGCTACCGCTCCACACCCACTACGGTGGTTCTTAGGGCCCCTGTTTAAGCCTTAATGAATTTTTCTGTATTTGGGTGAAGAGAATTTTCTAGAGTGTCTGGGATTCATGCTCAGTGCTGTCCAGGGAAACTGAGGCCTGAGACTCAGAACAACCCATGGTGTAACTCTGGTGACCCTGAAGCCCTGACAACTGGTGCTTGTGTGTATGTCCCAGTCTGAGTCTGAAGGGCCAAGAACCAGAATTACCAACGACCTGTGCTCCTCAAACACAGAGAATACATTTCCCTTTTTCCTGTCTTTGTTTTCTGTCGGGACCCTCTGCAGATTGGACGCCTGTCCATGGCACTGAAGGTGGATCTTCTTGTCTGAGTCTTCTGAGCCAAATCCTAATTTACTTCAGAGACACCCTCACAGACTCACCCAGCACTAAGGGCTTAGCAGCTCCCTGAGCATACCTCAGCCCTTTCGAGTTGACACACGGAATCAACGTCACCCCATTCTTTCAATCTTAAAGGAATGTTTCCAGGTCCACCTACCTGCAGTCAGGAACTCTCCTAATTATTTGTGTAGGAACTCAAGATGCTCTGATAGCAAACTTCTTTGCCTGAAGCCTTTGAAAGAAGTGAGCAGAAAGACGTGTTATGATTCCGGCCTCCAAACCGGTGAAGGAGGCTCCTGGCGGGTGCTGCGCTAATTAGCATGTTGTGTGTTGTCTCCTTCACAAAGGGCCTTTGAGCTGTCTGTCAGCTTCCGCTCAGCAGATACTAAACACTGTTAAGGCAAATGATATCATGACTGACAACTTAATAGATGTCTCTTTGAGCTGAACGTGCTCCCCAATGCTCCAGCCAGATAAAATTAACAGAAGCCTTCCAGATCATCCTTCTCAGGCTGAGACTGGGGGCGGGGGGTGCTAGAGCGATGCCTGGTGAGAGCCTTCTGAATGACAGGAAAGGCATCAGACTCAGCCCAGCTCCAGACGAGGGGCTGGGGGTTTGTCAGCAGCGATTGCTAGAGAACTCTATTCCCACAGTTATCCTTCACGAAAGGTAAAATTTATCAATGGGGGATACAAATCCGACCCCCGTTGATATGAGCAGGCCTCTGAATGAGGGTTGCTATTCAAATTCGTCCCCATAGGGGATTGGATGCTTATTCAGATTAAATTGGAAGTATTAAAAAAATCAGTTTTTAAAAAATGCCAAAAGAGTGAAGGTCAGATTGACCAGACCAGGCTCAAAGTGCTGTTGGTTCCAGAAGCTGGTGATGCTGGGGGCTGCTTTACACCCGTGGCCCCTTCCGACTTGTGTCTGAATTCCAGTTCACACTAGATCATTTTGCTTACTCTGCAAGCTGCATATTCACCCGCCTCTGGGCCTTGGCATGTGACTTTTCTTCTGCTTGCAGCAATTTCCCGCATATTTGGAGCTTTGATGACTGTGAAGGGTCATCTTGGCTTGCATCTTCTTTAAAGAGGTTGACACTGGGACTTTTCTTTAAGAAGGTGCCTTCCTGCCCCTGCACCCCTACTGCCCTTGATCCACTGCTTGCCCCTCCTACCAGTCTGGAGTAGTTTAGCTCTGGGGTATTCCCCACACAGTGATTGCTGTTAGATGAGCTCTGTAGATCTTCACCAGACTCTATTACGTGACTTCTGGAATGCCACCTGCCACATGGTGTCATCTAAGCAAATATTTACTCAATGACTGTAGGTAGCTCTAAGTTGGAAGCATGTGTGGGTGGGAAGAGTTCAGGATGTGCCATCAGAGAGCTCAGAGTTCAAATTCTTTTTCTGGCCCTTTGGAGCAGATGACCGATGGGAACATATTCAGTGTCTCTGAGCCTAATATCTCCTCGTGTGCATAAGCGGGGAAATGATTCCTAAAGGAATAGGGTTTGCTGGAGAAGTGAATAGTATGAGTCAGCTTGTCTGAAAGGACCATAGCTTCTAAAGACAGCTCTTGGAGAGAAGCACCCCAAATGGGTTCAGTGAGGCTCAGTGGTTGGAGTAGGTATATAGGCTCCCAGGGGCTGCTTAGAAGACACTTGGTTCAGCAGACACTGATGTGTGGTAGCAAATGCTATTTCTCTTACTTACCAATAGCAGCTCCCCAGAGCTGCCCCAGCCCCCAGCCCGCAAGTCCTGGTGGCCAAATCTAATACATTCCCAGCTTCATCTGCACGTTGTGTAGTTTAACAAGCTCCAGGAAGGATTCCAGAGCCTTTTCCAAGCACAGAATCATTTCTTGGGTTCAAAGAATATTATTTCTGGTGCCAGCAGCACAATCTTCCCGAGATATCGCACCCTTGTGGGACAGATGGCATCGCAGAGCACTCTGTCCCATGACAGCACTGCCATTTCAAAACATGTTCCCATAACATGTTTCTGGGAGCTGGTTGGACAGACGTGGACATGAGGCAGCAAATGCTGAGAGTCACAGCACTGGCTCTGGGGAGACCATTACCCTGGATGCCCCGAGCGCACCTGTCACCCTCTGCTGAGGTCTAATTTCCTGTGGTCCCTCCTGATGTAAAGAACCTTCTGTACAAATATGTAGGATGGGGCCCAGAATCTACTGCAAAAATGAAAATCGAGAAAACAGGAAACAAGTGGAATTTCAGATGTTCAGCTAAGCATAATAACTTCCGATTGCTGGATGCCCTATAGTTGCTGGAAACACCATGAAGAAGGAGGAATTTGACTGTCCTTAGAAATGCAGTGTTGTTTCTATTGGGAAAAGGGTATAGGAATAGCAAAACCTCAGCCAAGTCCCGTTGTGCTGCTGTTGAAAAGCAGGAGGGTGAGATAATAAAGCGCTCAGACGCAGCAAGCAGGGGTGTGGCAGCCGGGGAGAGAAGGAAAGGGTTAGGTGGAGCAGGGATGAGCAGAAGTCCCTGTGGCCTCAGAGGCCACCCCAGCCCTTGCTAAGTAAGGCAGGCAGCCAATTCAGAGGAAGCTTTGTTAGGGGAAGTGAAAACTTGAAAGAAATGGTGTTGTAGTTAAAAAGAGGCAAAACCAATCTAGGAAACTCTTCACTAGCAGTGCACAGAAGAAAATATCTTAATTTAAAAGAGTAGTGGTGCTGGGAATGAAGTTTTCATGTTCTGGGATGGTCCAGTGAGGGAGACATTTCTGGTCAGTGGGGATATTTGTGTCAGTCCAGAAACAGAGAGTATCCACCATGCCCCCATCCTCTTCGTCCCCCTGTGCCACCTCCTCCCACCTGTGCAGCTGAAGGGACACCTGGGCATGCAGCCCATGTGTCCATGGGCATCTGTGCTTGTGTTTGTCAACACTGAGCTATGGGCTTGCTTGGTGCCAAGCTCTGTTTCAAGTGCTGGAGATACAGAGATAAGGAAGCACCTGGCACTGGGAAGAGATCATGCTGACTCTCAGTCTGTTGAGGTAATTGATGAGCGAATGGATAGGTGGATGTGTGCAAGAGCAGAGGTCACAGGCAAACAGGTAGAGAAAGACCTACAGCAAGAGCATTTCCACGGGTCCAGATAGGACCTGCAGATCCTGGCGAGCACCCCAGGGTCTGGACTGCTCAGCCTTGGAAGTCAGGAAGAGCCTCTCAGAGGAGGATGGAAGGAGCCCTGAGGCTGAGCCTTCAGATGATGTCATCCTTCATGCCGGCCAGGTACCTTGCTCCAGCTCCATATGCAGCCCCCAGCCTCGAGGGTGCCTTGGTTCTAGAACTGAGTCAGAATGTGCTGGAGCTTCAGGCTCACTGCTTAGAGCTCACCTCTTGCCCACTGACTTAAACTGTTGCTGGTCCCCCCAGGATAACTTTTTCATCTAATTCAGCCATTGGCCAAAGACTCAGTCATAGTGCCAGCCCTAGCCTCTGATCCCTATGACTCACTCACACTCCTGGGGACACGGCAGGATCCCCCACGTGATGAGTGAGTAGCTTGTTCACTTTAGAATCACCCTCTGTTAGTAGCTACCTGGTTTGTTCTTGAAGGTAAAACCATGGGAGGTTAATATAACCCATAAAGAGGACTGCAGTCAAAATAAATGAATTGGAAAGGACAGTAGGCAAAGAGAGTCCACCACCTTGATCATGTCACTGTTTCTTCACCACCCAAGCAGCCTCTGAGCCACCTCTGAAGGACCCCAGGGCTGCCTGGAGCCTTGTGGGGACCAGATAGGATCCTTTTACTCTAACTGGAGGCTGAGCGACAAAGGAAAAGACATTGGGTGCTGCCACCTGCCGCCAAGGAGAGCTCAGAGAATTCCCACTTAGCTGGAGAGTTGGGGGTGGACCTCTGCCTTTCCCCCAAGGCTTTTAATTGCTAATGACTTTGAGTGGGATTTGTTAAAGCGATTCTTTGGTTCCACCTTTTCTGTGTTCAAAGTCATTACTCACTGTGTTAGTTTGGAGGTTTGAGAGGGCCCTGCCTGGCAGATTCCCTACCGTGGCACTTTATAAATGTTCATGCTGATTAGAACTTTTATTTTTCATAATGACCCACTAATGCAATGATAATGCAGCTAATAGTCCATATCTAATGGCTTCTTGTCCAAGGGCTGAGGGATTTCATTTAATGTATTTAGTGCCAAACTCCTAAAAGAAAACTGTTTAAGCTGCTTTCACTTATGCATTTTTATGAATCTCTGGGTAATGAAAGGGAATGGCTGCTCTGGAAAGTTGGGAGAAGTTTGGATAT
Organism: Aplodontia rufa; assembly: GCA_004027875.1. Lineage (NCBI taxonomy): Eukaryota > Metazoa > Chordata > Mammalia > Rodentia > Aplodontiidae > Aplodontia > Aplodontia rufa. Next base: position 28,288 of record PVKS010015302.1, on the reverse strand, counting down.
CTTGTGATAGCATCTATTGTCTATATACAGTTTCCTTATAGCAGAGCAGTTAAAAATCCCAAGTTCTAGACTACTTTAGGATGAGGAGGCTGACGGAAGCTGGGGCTCTCTCAAAACTTGGCCTGTCCAGATTCTTGGCACTGGGCCACCAGACTCCTACGGGGCCAACAAGCAGGCCATATGTACAACTGGCTGCTATGGGAGAGAGGTTACTATGAGGGAAGGGACAGAGTATTACCCTTCAGGTCATGGGGAGGAGAGCCCAGAGCCTTGTAAGAACATCTAGAAGACTGGAATCTCCTCCTCATGGAGTCTGACTAGGAAACATGGAAACTCCTAGAACTACCCTACGCACCCTCAGCCTCTTCTCTTTCTGAGCCCTCCAGTCCCATTCAAGGTCTAGGGCATCCGGAGATTCTCTGTGGCTGTCCCTGAGCTGCAGCACACCTGGCCTCTCCCTCTGCCCCTCCTGCTTCCTTTCATGGTCTTCCACAGGCTTTGATCCCAAGAGCACTCCTGAATCAGCATCTTGACATTAAACCCTTAGAGCCTGCTTCCCAGGAAGCTCTGCCAGCCATAGCATGGCCCAGTTCCCAGTACAAAGGATAGGAGCCCATCCCTTAACAACAAAGTGAAGACCTAGCAAGTCAGACAGAGAGTTGGTCCAATTCACCTGAGCTCCTGTGTCCCATTTTAGAAATAGCTTCTTTCCTAGCTGTGATGTCATTGACATTAGATGTTCATGTTGAAAGGCCTGTGCCTGCCCCATGCCCCTCTTGGTGGCTGTCATGGGGTTGTAAACACAGGAGGTGTTTGATAAACTCTTGTACAATGCTTGCTTTCTTCGATAAATGGAGCAATTGACTTCTTCTGGACAAGTCATTTGGAGAACATTCCAGCAGGGTTTGTGTTCTAGCTCCACCACCCAAGGGCAATGACGGGGGCTTGGTCTAGGGGGTGGTTATGGACAGCTAACTCAGGAAAGAGACATTTTTATGAGGGCCATTATGTACACATGGTGAGCAATGGATTGACAGACACGAAAGAAGGGAGGAGTCTAGGAGGATTCTCATTTTTTTTTAACCTTCCTTTGCTTTTCTTCCTACTCAAATTATTAAACAAACCAGGTGTGGTGACACTTGCCTGCAATTCCAGTGGTTTGGGTGACTGGAACAAGAGGATTGCAAGTTCAAAGCCAGTCTTAGCAACTTACCAAGTTCCTAAGCAACTTGGCGAGACATTGTCTCAAAATGGAAAATAAAAAGGACTGGGATTTGAATCCCTGAATTCAATCCCTGGTATAAAAAAAAAAATTATCGTGTAAGATCTAGCCAAGGCCTGGCCCCAGCTCCTAAAATCCTGCAAAGATGAATTCATCATTGACCTCCCCTTCCTCTGAAGTTTCCACAAAAAATCATCTGTTACATTAACTATTAATGTATTATTACTAATAATTAATGTACCTATTAATTTAGATGTTCCTAAATGACATGGAGTACTGAGTCCTGGACTAATAACCTTGAGAGCTTCTCCAGGCAGAAGCTATCTCTCGACTCCTTCATTCCACACATGAGATTGTCTTTTTATAGTGTTTTTTAAATGGACATTGCACCTAACTCTCAGTCTCTCCCCATGTAATTCTGTCTTCATGGAACACCTACCCCTCTCCGTTTTTCAGATTTCAGCTCCCCTGCCACTTTTAAAAGGCCCCTCTAACACTCTCAATTAGGTCTTTCCCCCCTGACATCTATCCATATGGGATTCTGTCTTTCTCCTTCTAAGCACTTATCCTGATTATAATCATTAGTGTAATTACTTAGTATAATTAGAATGGTTATTAGTATAATTATTAGTGCTGTACCTTTAATACCTGTCATAGCCACCCCCCTCACACATGCACAAGCTACTCATTAAATAAATATTTGTTGAATGCAATTATAGCTGCTGGTCCTCACTGCCCTGGGGAAATTGGTGTTCACATTTCTGGACTCAGCCCTGTTGTGGCTGGAAGCCATTCTGAGGGTCATTCTAGTTGGGATGAAGCTACTGCCACCCTCACCCACCTATCCCAGGACTAAGCTGAAGTTCACAGTTCTCCTTCCAGGTGGTCTCCTCTTGTGCTGCTGGAAAGCCCCCTTTACCTTCTCCCTGCTCAGAGCAGTTGGAGATAATGTGCAAACACAAGGCATAAGTGCTTCCTAATCTAAGAGAGACTTAAGGATCCTGCTACATGTCAGTCACAGGGACAGGCCCTGAAGTGCAGCTCAGCCCCTGCATGCACTACATTTGGCCCAAATATTGCAAACGGAAGGCAGATTTCTCAGTGATGGTAGCCATGCTGGCTGCGGAGCTTGGGTGCCTGCCTGGTTTATGTGGCATCTTGAAGAGCTTGTCCCATGAGGCTTTTGACTCATGTGCCAGGGCATGTTAAACTACAATGGAGGAAAGGTCAAGGGCTCAGGTTCTACTCTTGAGGGAGGGAGTCCTGGCGTTTACTCCCTGTGTGGTTTCTCTCAGCCCCCTTTTACAGCCTGTGGAGGCAGGGGGTGCTTCATAAAGACACAGGGGTGCACAAACAGGTATACTTGTTGGCACGGAGAGAATAAAAGGCTGCCAGACAGTTAAAATTTTCACCCTCCACAAAAGCACAAGCATGCTCTTCTTCGGCTGTGTAGCACTTCCAGGCTGGAGTCCCCTGCCTGGGGTGAGAATCTAGTTAGGACTCTGGCTTGGAGTTCCAGCACTCTGCCCAGCAGAAACACAGAGCAAGCCTTGACTGCTGTCCACCAGCATGGGCAGTCAGGGGTATGCAAAGGGCTATTGTGCTGTGGGGGTGTTGGAAAGGAAACCAAGACCCATCAGAATCAAGGAGTCCATTCTCAAAATGATTCCCTTGCCCTCGATTCCTTCTTTGAGAAGATCATCTCTTTTGAGGGTGAAGGGCCTTGGAACTTCTCAAATTCTGTTTGACTAAAACAAGAGAACTTTTTCTGAGATGATCCATCATCAATACCTTGGGGATCATGGGAAGGGGACAACAGAGGACATGATGGCAACCATGCAGGTGGGAAGAACTGTAGGAAAGGGGCTTCCATCAGAAGCCAGCTGAGTCAGGGAAAGACTTTCCAAGATGAAGGGGTGGTGTTGGAGCGGAGCTTCTCTGACCTCCCTGGCGGTTATGTTGATTGCTAGTTCTCTCGCTGGCTCAGCAAATATTTATTGATGCTTATCATGGTCCAGGCCCTATCAGAGCTCTGGAAAATCAGATGAGACAGCTATTCTTAGGGCTTCCAATCTGAAGGATCAAGATGGGTAATAAAAAAGTAAAGACTTTCCAAAGGTAATTTCAAGTGTTATCAGTGCAATAAAAAGAATAAAAGTGTGGTGGGATGAGTTGTGGCGGCTGCAGGGAGATGCTTCAGAGGGGCCTTCAGAAAGGGGTTCTGGGAGGTCCCAGCAGAGGGTCATGGTGACAAAGAGGTGGACATGCATTACAGGAACATGTAGTGCAGATTCTACAGCCAGACTGAGCATGGTGACTTTGAGGACTAAAAGGAAAAACAGCATGGCTTGGCCATAGTGGGTAGGGACAGTGGTGAGGAATGAGTGAGGAGCGATCTGGGAGACCATGGGAAGAAGTTCAAGCTTCACTCTGTTGGATGGCAATCTTGAGAGAGTCCAAGCAGAAATTGCCCTGGCTTGCTTATGACCAGATTCCCTTTGGGAAACTATCACTCTGGAAGCTCTGTGGAAAGGCATTGTAGGAGATTAACAGATGGAGGCAAATTATGGGGTTCTTGCACAGGTGAAGGTGGAGAAGCTGTTGGTGGGATGGGCTATTGGGAGATGGGAGGAAGAGGAGTGCCACATTCTTTGTTGGAATCCCAAACTGGCCCCAGTTCCCAAGTGGCAGAAAGAGGTGAGGGATTTCTTCAATGCTTAAATAGGAATGATGAATCACATCTGGCGGGGCTCATCTTTAAGGAAGGAGAAGGTGGCTCAGATTCTCAACCCTGCCAAGCAGACTTGCCTTTCTTTCCTCCCAAAGCTATGGATCTAGGGTATCCCAAGTATGTCTAAGAAGTCTGTTTGCTTGGTGCTTTGGAAAATCTAGTTGCCAACACCCAATGGCCACCATGAAAACATGCCTTTGATCCAGTGAAGTACACATGTCCTGAGCACCCATGCTTACCTGGCTTCTACTGTCAGTGACCCCCTATAGTCACAGAACAACTAGTAACTCAAAGGATTCCCAAATTCCAAAAAAAGTCATGAGGGTTCACTGCCTTAAGATCACAGTCTACCTCCAAAAGTAGCTCCCTAAGCTACTTGGGCCCAAGATGTAAGTGTAAGAGACTAATTGTATATCCTTAGCTAGCTTTATCTCTCTCTTCTCTCTCTCTCTCTTCTCTCTCTCTTTCTCTCTGTCCTTCCCCCTAAGACAGATTTGTTCCCAGCATTCTATGGGACAAGAATTCTTGTCCTACTTTTAGCGTAGATACTTAATTTGAGTATATAATGTTCTTCACGTTCCTATTCTCCCCCACATCACTATCCACCATTTCTCCGAGGACAGCAATAGCAAACAACTTTGTTCTTAAGTGCTACCTCTTATTGATTGGTGGAGGCTGCCAGAAATATTGTGTTGAGAAAGTCTGAGATCATACCCAGGCTCAGTGGGATTGATTACTCATATCGGCCATGGGTATGATAAGAGAACAATTTCTGCGAACCTGCTACAAGATGCTACAATTACATTTTACTCTAAGTCAATTGCCCTTAGATATTTCCAGGAATATGCTTCATTGCTTGAGCCTGTACAAGGATATTGCACAATGTAAGCTCTCTGTAAGTATTTATTGAATGTGTGAATGTTATTTGGCAATATTTTTTAAAGTTAATTTTAAGGTGAATGAGGGCATGGCCCAGGACTGTGTCTGGCCTGAGAAATCGTCTCACAACTACAGGGAATGTAATGAGGACTCCAAATATCAGGCAGTGAAATGCCTTGGCACCAAGATAGTGCTTCCCTGGGTTGTTCCAAGTCAATGGTTGAGGGTGGGGATACTGAAGGACATTAAGTCAGATTAGCTTTGAGGAGAGGTGTGGCCCCTCTGGCAGTAAACTTTGACTTTGGGTTGCTGATTGCACAACAGCTGAGGACACTTTCACCCACCATTGCTTCCCTTTCTCCCACACTGGGGTTATGTTTGCATCAAGATCTGACCTTCTCACCAGCCTTTTCTGGCCTCTTCATTTTTTCTCTCACATGGCATTTCTCTATTAAAATATTTGCTTGTTTGATCTCATCTTGGTGTCTGCCTTGTGGAGGACCTTGAATAAGGCAAGCTGCCAACATCAGAGGCAGAAGGGCCCTCTTGACCTATATGATGCCATTCGGGCAGTAGGGAGGTCTCACCCCTGCCCTTTGTAGAGGATAGGGTAGTGTGAGGTACATGTAACTATTTTTATAAATATTTCTATTTTCATATTATACAGCACACCAAATGAAGCACAATCAATGGCATGGCACTCAAACTCAGTCTAATGAGCCCAGGGGGATTAATTCCATTTGTCATCCCACATTCATAAGAATCTTTTAGATTCTCCCAATCCTAAACCAGCTTATGTGTTTTGTTGCAAATAATATCCATGTCTTGTTCAACACCCAAATGTCTGATGACAGTCTGATTTCAAGACTCAGGAATTACTCCTACTTCTGGAGCCTTCTCAGTTTTATGGAAATATTTGCCTATGTATCCTCTTTATTTTAATTTTTCTTGCTTTCTTCTGATCTAACTATTCCCGGAAGCGGTGATATATATGCAATCCAAATTTTTCTTTTTTTAATTTTATTTTTATTTTTTATTTTTTAAAGAGAGAAGGACAGAGAGAGAAAGAGAGAGAGAGAGAGAGATTGAGAGAGAATAACTTTTTATTGAGTTTTTCACATAGCTTTCATTGCTCTGACACTTAGTTGTGTATGTGGGTGCTGGGGCTCTAACCCATGTACTTGCGCATGCCAGGCAAGCACCGTAACCACTGAGCCACTGCTCCAGCACCCCCAAATTTTCTTAATCAACCAAAACTTGTTAGAAATAAATATGTCCACACCAGAAATCTTGGTGAAGATGACTTATAATTGGGGAGAAATCACTATCTATGATGTTTGGCAGGTAAATGGCATAAGCAGTAAGAGCTTATTCATTCATTGATGATCTTTTAACACACATTTGTAGAGCCCCCACCACGTGCCAGGGACCATGATTAGTATTTGTGAGAGCAAGAGTCTCAGTCATCAATTTTGGGAAGGATGCCTTAGGCCTTGGGAAGCTCTTCCAGCTGGCAAACACCTGTTCTATTTACCTCTATGAGAAACTGACACCTTCAACACCTTTCAAATTGCTAAGATCATGATTTCTCTTTTGAGACATAGTAGTTACCTCTCAAGCACACTGAAAATTCAGAGTCCAAATTTATTTCAGAAATTCATCATGATGCTTTTAACCTTTGATGCCTTGTGTAAGGGAGTGATTTATGAAGTTTATTTCTTTTTACGGCGGTTCCTCCAACCAGCTTGCAAGAGATGTAGGTGATTTCAGACAGTTACTCTCATGACAGCAGGCACACCGGCTTCCGCAACTAGGAAGATGTTCCTCTGCCTTTACCCAGAATCAGCAGAGGTTCCATCAGCTACACGGTCTCTCAGCAATGGGCACTGAAAGCACTCATTCAACCAGTTGCCTTTCCTCTACAGCCAGAACCAGGAGCAGAGCTGATCTTATCCCTGCATTGATCTACTTCATTGATCCCCCTGAGCTGAGTCTAAGAACTGTCTTGTGACTCTCACCTTGACAACCCTGGGTATCCTTTCCTCTCGCCCTCTCTATCCCTTCATTCACACTCTTTCTCTTTCCTCTTACCTGACTTGTACTGCTTCAAATCATCCACCATGCTGTGTATCCTACTAGCTTTTATCTCAGAATACTGTAACATTCTTAAATATTACCAATGACCCCCAAAGAATGTATTTTTGTGCATTACACCTATTACTACTTATTGCATTAGTAATTAAAACTTTTAAAATTTAACATACATACATATTAAAGAAAACAATCATAAACCCATAAAGGTGAAGATAGCATGCTTTTTATTAAAAATAATTATATTATCAAAAATTTAAAATGAACAGGGAGTGTGCCATTGTTTCCCATTTTTGTAAATACCATTAATGTCTGGCTTAACAGAAGACAGCTGGTTTCTCATTTCTACTGCACATTCAATATGTTGCAACATCACAGTCCACTGGAAAACTCCCCCAGAGAGAAGAAAAGGACACAGAGCAAATTGTATCTTAGTACTTTTATGAAAATAGTTTTGATCTTATGAATCACTGAAAGGGTCGGGGGAGAGCCCCAAGGGTACCTGGCCATATTGTTGAGAAGTATTGTTCTACGCTAGGGATGCAAACATAAAAGACACAGCATCTTTCCCCTCCATATGGTAGCAGAAAGACACAAAAGGATATTTACATCCCAGTACAATTCTTGCTATACCAGAGATAATCAAGGGGCCATAGGAGGGCAAAGAGAGGGGCCTAATTCAGTCTTGGGCATGTATTTGAGGGGAGAAGTGGCAGAGGGTCAGAGTCCCTGAATCAGTGGTGCCTAAGCTAAGCATAACTGAGCAGGCAGGAGTGAGCATGTTTGTGGATAATGGAGCCTTCTCATTTGATAAACTGTACTCAGCACCGATCATGAGGAAGACCCAGGGTCACAGCTGTTATGATTGTGTTTTAGTAGGGGCAGGATAGGAGAGGGAGTAGGCTCTTTTTTCTTTTTTCCTGCCTGTCTTCTACCTCTGATATTCATTACTTCACAGGAAAGAGTCAGAGCTGAAGAAATACATGTAACAGTCCACATAAATAAGAAGTGAAATTGGCCTGCCAGTCCCTTCTTTCTGAAGCATTGAGAAGCAGGCTAGCTTGATGCAGTGAATATAGTGTAAACCAGATAATTGCCATCCATCGTCCTGAACGTCTTGGGATCTAAGGCATGAAATGGAATTTGCCATTAAAATGTATCACATACACTTTTACCTTCTAGAACAAAGTTGATAGCAGAAGTCAAGAAGGTTTTATGTATTAGTTTGCCAGTAGAGGAACAAAAATATGGAGTTTCCATCGGAGGTTAAGAGGAATTCGTGTCATTCCATCACACTGGCTCACTCACTGTGCCTACAACATTTTAAAAGTCTTTTTGGTGGGTGTGATGATTAATCTGTGATATCTCAACTTGACTGGGCTTTAGTAGCCAGTTATTTAATCAAGCACTAAGATAGATATTGCCTTTAAGATTTTTTTAGACGTGCTTAACATCTACAATCAGCTAACTTTAAGTGAGGAGATCCCCTTCCACAACATGGATGGGCCTCATAAAATCAGTTGAAGGACTTCAATAGCAAAAAAACTGAGGTTTGCTAGTTTGTCTTCTTTTAGGAAATTCTGCTTTAGAGTTGCAGTCAGCCATTGCCTGAATTTTCAACCTGCAGTTCTGCCCTACAAATTTCAGTTTGATAGACCCATTGGTTGCATGATTATGAGCTAATCCTTTGAAATCTTGCTTTCTCTTCCACACACACGCACACACACACAGACATAGGCATAGTGATGCAGGATACAGATGAATGTGTGTCCACACACCTATAGACTTAGACACACAGACATTGATATACAGCTCTGATAGATCCTGTTGCTTCTGCTTCTCTGAACAATCCTGACTGCGCTCCAGATGATGCCTTCTCTCTTGGATCCATGATCTTCTTCCAAACTCTTGACCCACAGGAAGCAGAAGTGAAAACATACTGCATGCTGCACGCTGGTTGGGGGCCACAAACCCCCCTGAGTTCTTTAAGCTGTCTGAACCTCCATTCCTTCATGAGGTAGCACAAAAGCTGCTGTCTCACAGGGGTGATCATGAGGAGTTAGTGAGATCATGACAATAGAGCCTTGCACATAGTAGGCCCTCAGGTCTGATAGCTTCTGACTAGCTATGCAATCATTCTGCTCTGACAATGGCAATTGCAGAAAGGTTTAGACAGTTACCTTCAGCAACATAAGTTCCAAAGTAAGTTCAGAGCTGGTTTTAGGGGTTAAAGATGTATAAAACACAGTGAAGAATGAGATATTGAAGGAATAACAATCTTGGGGAATTATAGATATAACAATTTGATGTACGCTTTAGGCCAATAATATTGTTCTGTAGTTAAGACATTTTGTGTGGGAAAATGTGTTGGCCTCAGCAACTGAATGGGAACGTTAAACCCTCGCAGCCACCCCCCTTCCTAGTCTAATGACATTTTCCTGAATGGCTCCCTGTCTTCTTTGTAGAATTGATCCAGTTCTTTCAGATCCTGGGAGGGCTCTGTGAGTTCTTCAGCCTAACAATAGATGTGTTGGTTCACAGGCGTGTCTCTTGGGGACATCCTAGGTCCTATGTGGACCTTGAACCCAGCCTGCATATTGCTGACGTTCTGAATGCAAGAACCGGTGCTAGGGACCTGTGAGCTGCCAGTCACCATGAAGTCTGTCTGACTCAGGATCTCATTTTACCCTTCTCCCCAAAACCAGTGGGATTAGCAGTACTTCCATGTTACATAGGAGAGCAGGGCTCTGGGAAGGTAGAAAGACTTATTATCTAAGACATCCTGTTGGTTTGCAGTTTAAGGACTTTGAACCCAACCTCAGGGTGTGTGATAAGGTGAGCTTTGGCCTGTCAACTTCATGCAGATGACTTGTGCACAAACAGCGTGAAACCTCACTGTGAGATGCCCCAGTGCACCTTCTTCCTCACCTTGTTCCTGGTCCTCATGCCTGTACCGATGGGATATTGTCACGTGGTTCATCTCCAGGCTGGCAAAATGGAGTTAATGACTTTGAGAGCACTCACCCTCCAAACAATTATTTGTGGATGGAAGGGAAGAAGAAAATAGGAATGGTGGATAAATGAATGGATGGAGACAAAGGAGAAAAGGAAAGCAAGGAGGAGGGAAGTGAAAGAGTCTATTGAGCAGCTAAGGATTAATGGCTCAGTCATCTTTCCCACAGATGCTTTTCAACAGAATTAGAACAATGCAAATAAACCTCACCCTCTTTGAATTTTTGTGCATATGAGTCACACACATGGGATTTGTATTTAAAGCTCTCTAATTGATACCTCCTGCAAGCAGTATGCATCACCTCTAATTAAGCAATGGTGTCACCGAAGGTCTGGTACCCCCTCCTTCTGCTTGGGTGATGTGAGATACCTACTCATTGAACTCAAAACATTGTTAATTGGTTCTGATATTGGAGGTAGCAGGAAGGTGAAGACACACACACCTCAGGGTCTTCCTGTGTGCTGGGCACTGTCTGAATGGTAGCCATCCTCATGACTGGGGTGTGGCCCGCCACTCAAGGAAGCACACAGTTCCATGAGGAGGAGGGACAGGGACACAGCTAATAACAATGCAGGGAGTCTGTCGCGTGAGAGTGGGTAGTGTAGGGTGACATGGAGGCACTGGGGAGGGTACCGAGGGAGATGGAGTTTGAGCTAAATCTGGAAGGATGAGCAGGCAGAGACTGGAGCAAGAATGTAAGGAGACTGGGTGAGCACATGAGGGAGCTCAGGGCGGTGGGTACCTACCCTATTACCCTAGGAGAGAGAGCTGCTAAGGAATCCAAGGTTGGAAAGCACAGGAAAAGATTTACCTAGACAGGAATCCCATCCCACCTGCACTCTGAAGCAGGGATTCAAAATAGTTTTATCCTAGTAACTCAGGAGGCTGAGGCAGGAGGATCACAAGTTCAAGGCCAGCCTTAGCAATTTAGTGAGGCCCTAACCAACTTAGCAAAACTCTGTCTCAAAATTAAAAATAAATAAATAAATAAAAGACCAGGGATGTGGTCTAGCAGTTAAGTACTCCTGAGTTCAATCCTTAGCACTAAAAGAAAAAAAAATAAGAAAAAGAAAAAGTACTTGAAAAGATGAGATTATAAATTACTAGGGATCATTTTATCGCACGAGGAGAAACTCACTCAAATGAGTAGAGGTAAAGTGGAAATAGTGGTTGGGATGGGAACTGCTGAAAAACTCCACTCGATAACCTCGTATATCCTGCGGTAAGCTGAAGAGTCCATGTAGGACGAGCAGGCGCTGGGGCTGGAGAGCTGAATTGGGGGTCTGGCTTCCAGTGACGCAGCTCCTCTCTCTGCATGTCCATTCCAAAATCCTGTACCTTCTGGCAGATTTATTTTTGCTCATTTTAATGGCTTTTCAGCTCCTTCCCAAACTTTGAGTGATTCTTGCATGAATGCTAGCTTCAGCTCTTTGTAAACTTATATCTCAAGATCCCCAATCCCTTCTCCAAACATACTATAGCTTCTGAGCCTGAGATAATCAAGAAACAATTAATCCCAGTGGCTCAGGAGGCTGAGGCAGGAGGATCGCAAATTCAAGGCCAGCCTCAGCAGCTTAGTGAGGCCCTAAGCAATTTAGCAAGACCCTGTCTCAAAATGAGGATGTGGCTCAGTGGTTAAGTGCCCCTCGGTTAGATTTTCCCATGGATCCAGATCCACCCTGGCTTAAGCAGCTCTACCAAGGGACTGGGTCAGAAGTGGAAACTGGGTATGTCAAGGAAAAGATCAGCTTGACCACTGGAATCGTTTGTTTACTACAGTGTCATTAGCCTCCTAAAGCATTTTGCGATCAGTAAAGCAAATTTTTTCTCAGAGCTTATTCTTGCCCAGGGAGCAATATTGGAGTTCTGAGGATTTAGGAGCTAGCAGTGGCCAAGTGTGAACTTGAGGATAAAAGCACAAAGAATCAAAGGGTAAATCGTCAGCCATGAGGCTCCGCTGCTTGTCGTGAGCATTAACACACTTTTGCAGAGTGGAGGCAAAGGGAAGAGAACGAGCAGCTCCCCTGAGAAGTGCCTCTGTGCTCTACTTAGAGGCGCATTGGGTGGCAAGACCTAATTTCTCTGTAAGTGGAGCAGAAATATCACACCAGTGTTCCCTCTGCGTGAGTACAGAGACGCAGGCATTTTCCAGACACTGAAACACCATGGACAAGAGACAAGGCAGAGGCAAGAAACACTCTTACAGGGGCATGAGAGCACTGAGCTCTGCCTCCAGAAAGGGCTTACAGACAAAACAGCACTGCCAAGGCCAGAGAGGTGGCCCAGCCGTAGAGTGCTTGCCTGGCATGCGCAAGGACCTTCGTTCAAACCCCAGCACCACGGACACAGCTAAGTGGAGGAAAAACAAAAACCAGATGAAAAAATAAAATTAATTATTTCTTTCTCAATCAATCTCTCTCTCTCTCAAAAAAGAGATCAGTTCTGAAATTAATCTAAACAAAATAGATCAGTTCTGAAATTAATCTAAACAGAGCATAACACAAATGAATCGACTGGAATCCGTTAGAACAAAAAGGCAAAACATTTTGTTCATGGAGGAAATATTGCAGGAGGGGACTAAATACGAAATAATAGCCTGGGGCTGGAGCGGTGGCTCAGCGGTTTCGGTGCTTGCCTGGCAAGCACGAGGACCCGGGTTCAAACCCCAGCACCACGTACACAACTGAGTGTTGGAGCTACTAAGGCCATGTGAAAAACTAAATAAAGTTGTTTCTCTCTTTCTCTGTCTCTCTCACTGTCCCTCTCTCTAAAAAAAAAAGAAAGAAAGAAAGAAAGAAAGAAAAAAAGAAAGAAAGAAAGAAATAATAGCCAGCCACAGGTTTCCACACCTCCTTCCTCTTCCAGGATACGAGGTGTTTCTGCAGCATCCCATGGAAGCAGAGTTCAAAAGTAGCTTCTGGGTGATTTCTGCATGTGCCCATGAGCCCTGTCTTGGGTGGTATGGATACTGCCTGTCCATCAGCCTGGTCCTGTCAATCATCGTTCTCCAGCCGAAACCTTACTCCCTACATTTTCCCCATGGCACCTGTGCCTGAAGCCCACTGTATCCTTTGTATTTGCCTGATTCTTACTACCCATGACGTACAGGCTCCTTTCTCCTGGAAGTAATCCTGACTTACCATGGCTGGGGTATGCCTCTGGGCTTTTTTCCCATTGCACTCTGCTTCCTCTCCTTACCTCTCTCTTGCCATACTGGTTACCATGAATCCCCCTCTAGTGCAGCAGTGCTCTGAGGACAAGGATTTTGCCCTTGCTTCACACTTCTTGAGGAATGATTCACACATAATAAGACGTACCCTTTCTAACAGTGAAGTTGGCTCAGTTATGCAAACGCATGCGCACACAAGTGTAGCCACCAGCAAAGTCCAGGTACAGAACAGTTCCATCCTCACAAGTCCCCTCAGGCCCCTTTGCAATCAGATGCTGCCTTAATGACTACTGATCCTTTCCTATTTTTGCACATTCTGGAAAGTCATATAAATCACATCAAACAGCATGGAGTCCTTTGTGTCTGACTTCTTTCATCTCATTTCACTACTGAACGCTTTAGAGATTCATCCATTATGTTTTGGAGATCAGCCACAAATTTTTTTTTTTTTTTTACTGTGGAGTAGGTGTGCATTAGCTGAATCCGCTGCAACTGGTTTACCCACTCAAACTTGATGGCCACTCGAAATTTCCAGTTTGACACTACTCTGAATAAAGGCTCTGGGATCATTTATGTATAAGTGTTTTGGTGACGTTTTTGTTTTCATTTCTCAGGGATACATTCTGGGAATGGAATTTCCCAGTCATTCTGTAGAAAACTATTAAGCGGTTTTCCAATGTATTCTTTTACGTGTCTTCTAGCAATGCATAAGAGTTCCACTTGCACCATCAGACCTTGGAATTGTTGATCTTAGTAGCTATTCACATGGTGGTGTGGTGATATTCCATTGTGGCTTCATCGCATGTCCCCAATGACCAACCACCCTGTTTTCTCTTCACATAGTTATTTTGGTGACAGGTCTGTTCAATTTTTGCTCATTTTAAAAATCAAGTTGTTGGGGCTGGAGCAGTGGCTCAGCGGTTGCCATGCTTGCTCTGGCATGTGCAAGGATGTGAGCTCGAACCCCAACACCACGTACACAACGAAGTGTCGGGGCAAAAAGAGCCACATAAAAAACTAAAATAAAATTGATTCTTTCTTTCTCTCCCTCTCACACTGCATCTCTCTTGTTAATAAAAAAATTATTTATGTTCTTATTGTGTAATGCCATTGATTTTTATACATTGACTTTCTGTCCCATGACCTTCCTAAATGCTTTAATTAGTCCTAATAGCATTTTGTACTAGAGAAGTTTTTAAATTGGTAATTATGTTCTCTGTGGATAAAGACAATTTTATTTTCATTTCCAAACTGATTTTTTCTTCCTTTCTTGTGCTAGTTAGAACCTCCAGTATAATGAGAATAAAAGCAGCAAGAGTGGACACCCTTGAATTCTTCCTTCTTTTATGGGAAAAGCATTCAGTCTTTGATTCTTAAATATGATATTTGCTTCAGTATTTGTAAAAATTCTTTATCGGACTGAAGAAATTCCCATCTAGTCTTCATTTCCTGATAATTTTAATTGGAAATGGATGTTGGGTTTTGTCAAATGCTTCTTTTCAGGAAAATTTCCCCCGTTATATGTCAGTGTTTAGAATGTTTTCTGTACATTTGAGGTTCTCCGTGACTATCTGTTGAATGAATGAAACTGAACTAAATATCCTTGAGAGCTTTGGATACGCCTTATCTACCCAGGAGCATGAGATGGCCGAGGGGGACTTAAGAGGGCTTTCCCTGAGCCAGGTTGCTAGATTTGTCTATATTAGCTCATGCAAATTTCATAGGAGTTCTGAGAAATAAGTATCTCCATTTTACAAATAAAGAATGAGTAATCAAATGATTTAAGATCTAAAACATAGTGGGGGAAATCCTTTGCTTTACTATTCAATGCAAATAAAAAGACAATTATTAAGTTCAGAAAACAAAGAGATATACAAAGGAGACTTCTTCCAAATATGATACAAACTTAAATCCAGTGTGATTCAGCTATCTGATGGAGTGAAAGAATAAGAAATCCAGTTGATCTAGATGCCAGGAATGTTGTTCTTGGAATGGTCACTGAATTCAGGGGAATAAAAAGCAATTCCTAAACAATACTTGGTTCAGCCACGGACATTATCCTCATCACCAAAATAATATAAATTTAAGTTTTTGAGTGTGTAGCCCTGAGGATTTGATCTATAGAAAAAACATAGATTTAACTTAGTCTACACATCCAAATGTGAATATTTGTCAACCTGATGAAGTGAAAGTCAAATTAAGTCGTAGGGAAGTTAGAATGTGGGAGAGAAGTAAGAAAACTTTAGGATTTAGCATTCTTCTTTTCCAAAATGGGCATATTTGAAGCCCTTTGAGTCTCAGTTCCTCATCTGTAAAGTGAGATATAATCTTACCTAAGAGGTTATTGTGAGGATTATTGAATATATGCATGCAATATGTAATAGGCATCCCATTAACTGTAAGAGCCAGAGCAGCCCCACAGTTGCAGGAAATCAACCCATCCACATATCCCCACCCAGTAGGGAGTAACCTCAGCTTTAAGGTTGGTCTATGAACCACCTCCACCTAGAAGCAGGAAGTAAGCCAGAGTTGTGAAAGGGAAGAGGCTGTGCATCCAGCTCAAGACATCTGAGAGACAGGACAACTCTCTGAATGACATCATCATCCCCTTTTACAATTGAGGGAACCAGAAGTCAGACAATGCCTGACTCAGCTAGAATCAGCCAAAAGTGGCTAAGCCAGGGCCAAAACCAGGAATAGAGACTCTAGATTCCATTGCCTGCCCCTGAGCCAAGCGTAACAATGAATCTGAAAGTCTGGGTGAGCTCCTGGCGTATGCTCTGTACACATTTCTAATGAATAGGCCCCTCGGTTTAATTAAGGGGAAAAAAGATTAATTGATTCTTGCAACAGCTGCAAATTATTTACATTGCATTTGTGTTGATGGCTAATAAAAGAGTAAAGGAGTGTGGGGACAGCCCAGGGTGGCTGTAACTCTTCCAGGGTCCATAATGAAGCACCAGTTTTGGTGCCAAAATGCAAGAATGGATGAGTCTGCTGCCCCGTGCACACCTGCAGCGGGCAGAACAGCTCTCCGCTCTGGGCACGATTCAATCAACAGAAATGGATCTCAGGAGCCAAGACCTGAGACTAGCTAGGCATATGTCCCAGTTAGCTGGAGATTGCTGGGGAATGGGTAAGAAAGAGAAAATGTTCGTCCCTCCAATCCTGGGGCAGCTCTTAACTGGCCTTTTGAAGGATGATGGGGTGAGGAGGGGCAGGAGACTGGCACAGACCTGTTCCAAATTCTATTAGCTCTGCTTTGCCTGTCATTGAAAAATTTGGAATGTAATGGATACAATGTGTGTATTGCATATATATCATAATGCACCTACATATGCACACCTGTATGTGTTTGCGTATGTTTTGGGTATCATAAAGTATGAAAAGGCACCTTGGTTTTCCAGTTTCATACTTACTGATTGCTAACCATGTGTTCATCTTGGGAAAGTCCCACCTCGTGGAGTTAATGTCTTCCTCGTCTTTACGATGACCATACCTACCTCTCAGGGTGCTATGGGGGCATTACATATGTGACCACACCTTTGAAACAGCAAAGAGGGGGCAAGGGTTGGCATTGGGATAGCCAGTTATTCTAGGTCTCCTCTAACCAATTGTTTCATTTTTAAAGCATTTATTTTTCACTCAGGCTTCTGGGAGGGTATGTACAGGACTGAATAAAGAGAAAGGAAGAATCTCAGTTTAGTAACCAGATGAAGATTTTAGGGAGATTGCTCTTGAGGCCAGTGTGGAGTGTGGACTAGGAAGAGCTAGAATTTCCCACTGCAAGACCAGTCACAAGGCCACCGAGTGATGCAGAGGGCCCTTGCCTCAGATGAAACAGACCAAGGAGATGGAAAGGGCAAATATTGGATGTGCACCAGATAAGATGCCCACATAGGGATATGACACCAAATCCTGGCACAGGTCGTTTCTCTTTACCCATCAGTACCGGTTGACTACACTATAGTCATTTGGCAGGGTGCCATACAAATTACCATGAACTGAATGATTTAGAATAACAGTTAAGTTATTGTCCTGAACTTCTTCAGCCAGGAAGTCTAAAATCAAAATGTTGCAAGGTGGCATGCTCCTTCTAAGGGCGCAGGAGTATTGCTTGCTCCTCTGCTAGATCGGTAGTTCCTTGGCCTATGCCAGCACATCTCCTGGTGTTCTCCTGTGTGGGCGTCTGTATCTACATGCAAATCCTCCCTGCCTTTTTTTTTTTTTTTTTTTTTTTTTTGTACCAGAGATTGAACCCAGGGCAGCTTAAGCACTGAACCACATCCCAGCTCCTTTTTTCTTTTTTCTTTTTTTTTGGTAAGTTCTGAGACAGAGTCACACTAAGTTGTTGAGGCTGGCTCTATATTTGCGATCCTCCCACTTCATCCTCCCAAGCCATTGAGATTACAGGTGTGTGCACCCTGCCTGGCAAAATTTCCCCTTTTTATAAAGACATTAGTCATGCTGAAAGTGTCGTCATTTTAGCTTGATAATCTCTGTGAAGATCCTATGTTCAAATATAATGAAATTTCAAGGTACTAGGGATTAAGGACTCCACCTATTTTTCTGGGAGGCAGACATAATCTAACTTATAACATATATTAGACATTTAACTGTATTCCTTGTTCGTCAGATAATACATCATTTATCTCATCAATTTATTGAAGAGAGACTTAAGTTGCTAGATAATTTAGTTTATTTAGATAGTCTTTAAATAGTCATAACATATTTAAATGTCTGTGGCATCTTTACATATATAGGTACTTATACATATGTATGTATTATGTATACATGTATATAAATAACTCTTTGGGATGGATCCAATTAGGTTGAGGTCATAAATCCTAGCACACTCAACCATAACCTGCTTTTTTGTTGATTAATAGTAGACTTCGAAACATTAACAGAGAGAAGGATTTGAAAATTTAAGTTTCTAATCAATTCTTAATAATATCCATCCACATTGGGCATTGAAACAATAGAAAAAAATGGGATTTGGTAAGTAGAAAAGGTTCATGGGCTTAGAGATGAAAACTGTGTCCTGACCTTCCAGATACCTGGGGTAAGCTGGGGAACCCCTCTGCATAGCTCTGAAGCTTCTGTGGGTTCACAGTAGGCCAATGTGCTCCATGTCCTCGGGGTTAGGAGGGGAGCCTGAGGGCAAACGTGCAATATGAATATTATATTAGATTATCGTTCATGTGCTGATCTTGTTTTGTTTTCCCCGTTATTTTCTAGTTAACAAGCATAAGCCATGGATCGAGACCTCATATCATGGAGTCATAACTGAGAACAATGACACAGTCATTTTGGACCCACCACTGGTGGCCCTGGATAAAGATGCACCAGTTCCTTTTGCAGGTGAGAAGATGGTTTAGTACGTTGAGTTTGGTTCACTTTGGAGATGTGTTGTGAAACCTCTGCAAAGTCCAGGATCTGGCTTTATCCGCTTTCGTCACTATGCTCTGTCTTAGATCACCCCATGGTGTTAGTGCTGCGTGGTTTTTATTTCTGGTGTAGATTCTGTATTTCCTTGTGGGCCACCCTCCCTCCCCCAGTCATGTTGCCTCTGATGCAGGACCCTGTTTCTTCTGCTTATGAGACATGGTAAATTGCTGATGTGGCCCCCAGAAATGGAGTTGAACTAGTAATGTTATTAAGGGGATTTCCCCCCTAGAGATATGACCCATAAAGAAAATGTGTGACCCATTAGCCCCACTATCTGCATATCATGGATAGATGGAGACTTGTAGCTTGTTAGATCGGCAAGAGAAAAGGGAAAAAAGATCAGAAAATATGTGCTAAGGGTGGTACAAGGTCAGACCCTTGAGCTCAAATGTGGGTATGGCTTTTGGGAGAGGAATCAGAAGGCAGGAAAACTTTTCCCTCTGCATCTTGTGGCTGAGAGCTTTCCGATTGCTGTCTAGACTACCACTGCTCTCTTCTGACCTCCAAGGGTGGGGTCCCGGGAGGGCTATGTGCAGGGGACCACTGGTTCACATGTTTTCATGGATTTTGGCAAAGATGAGTGGTAGGGATAGGAGGGATTGGACAAAGAATTTCTAAAGATGCCTGCATCATGAGTAATTTTGTTAACATTTCATAACTGTCAGGAGAAAGACAGGGAATTTAATGAAGGTTTTCAAGACTTCTTGAAGATTGCTTTATGATAGATGGGTGCCAGGCAGAGGTTTTCACCATGATGAAGTCTATTTTTTCTGACAGTTTGTCTGCTCCATTATGAGCTACTTGGGCAGAAAAAAAATTGGCTCTTTTGCACTTTTAAGGGATAAGCTTTGTGAAAGCCCTTTTTCATTATGGGACATTAGAAAGTAAGGAATGACGGGTTGGGTTAAACTCAGCATAATGTGAAGAAATACCCACAGAATCCTTGAGGAACATAGGGGAGGCACTCTTGAATCTCTGAGGCTCTCTCTTTCTTTGACCTAGGACGATAACCACCAAGGGCACCTAACTGTGACTTTCATGGGGTTAGAGTTCAGGGACTTCCACACAGCTTCCAAACGTCGTCCAAGGCTCTAGTACAACCAAACACACTTGGAAGCATCGTCTTTTGCCATCTATTCCACAAAAGATGAAGTGTCTTCCCTTGATCTTCTTGGCCAGCCTCGGAATACTCTAATTCTTCCTTTCTTGGAGATAACTAATAGGCATCGGGTTTAATCAGCAATTTTTAGCAGTCCTTGGAAATGAGATTTTTAAACAAATATTAGCAAAAATGTTTGGGTCATGGAAATGTTTGGTCTGGCATACACAGTATGTTTAAAAACCAGAGACGACATTTAGAAATTGGAAGATTTGACTTAAAAATTCAGGATTCTGGTTTATCTTGATTATCTGGATTTGACATACAGAGCTGAGCTGTGGCCTCCCTCTTTACACTGAGCGTCCATTGCAGCCTCCCTTGGCCCCTCTCCCATGGCTCCTGCACAGAGTCCTTCCAAGCACAGCCCCTCATTCAACTTCCTATCAAATGTGTGACCCCTCTTACACATAACGCTGCTCACTAAAGGGCAGTAAACAGATGGTATTAAGTCATTTCAGCATAATGAGGCTAACACTTTAAAAGAGGACAGTTGTGTTGACTATTCATTATGTCTACCTTTAATGCTCTCCCCAATAGTGAGCAGGGAAAACGAAGTCTACGGTAGTTATAAGCTCTCGAATGTGCACACCAGCATAGAACAGCATCAAAAAATACCACAAGCAAATCTGACATTGAAAGTTTATGTTTACAAATAATTACTTAACTTTCTGGGTTGCACGGCTGCAGGACAATTAAGTTTCACATGCAAGTTCACCAAAGGATTTGCTAAATCAGAAATCCATCAAGTGCCTTCAAACTTGAATTTGTATTTTGACCGGTGGAGGTGGCTACCGTTGTTTAGGTTCCTCTTAAAACCAAGTTTACTCCTAAGGCAAACCCTGAGAAGTGATTTCCAACTAAAGACAATTTCTATACTCCACTTATTATTTGCAGCTGTCTTTAAAAAATCCAGCTTAATGCATCAAAATGTAATCTTCTAAGTTTGTAAGAGTAAAAAATAAAGGTGCTTTCTAGAATGGTCAAAGCTATTTTTCTCAATGTTATTTATGATAAGCTCTAAGACAGGACACAGGCACTAACCATCCATCCATGCTGCAAGCATTTATTTTAAAACATTTATCTTAAAAAGAAAATACTGAAGATTTATTCCAGATCTCTATCATTCTCATAAAATTGAAAAATTCATATCTGTTAGCTCTATCACTTCTCCAAGTCAACTGAAGCTTTTAGTCCACCCCACCTTATCAGCTACTCATGCTTCATGGGTCAGTGTTCCCTGGGGTCTTCATTTCCAATTTAGCCCATAAGGTGAGCTATAAGCTTTGTGGAAGATGGTTGCCTCTATATCATTTTTGCTTTGTCTTGTTTTTCTTATCTACTCCCCCAGTACTTATATTTAGGAAAAAATTCTTATGTATAGATTCTGCTAAAATATCATTTAGAATTATCTGCAATCTCAAGTGATTATCATTTAAATAAAAATTGTGATTGCATTGTGTACATGAATGCAAAATTCAGGGATAACAAATAGCTTTACGGTATATCTCCTGGTTATGACAATAATAAGCATTGGACATAGAATATAGAGTGAAGCACACAAAATAGCAAAAGCATTAACATTTCAATGTAGTTCCTTTTAGTCATTTTTTACTCCATAAAATTGTGATCACACCTCATACTTATAAATTGTTACATTAATATTTCATTAATATTTATTAATATTATTTAGTTAAATAATACTATATAGCAAACAAATTAAATAAATCAATTGATTTAATTAATGTGAATATTTAACCTATTTTCCCCACTAAATTAAGGAGAATATAGCATTTTGTTAAATATTCTTGTGCAGCTGATTTTATAGTAATTCTACAGTTTACTGTTCCCTTGCTCATGGGCAATTTGTCTGTTTTCAGTTCTTTGGTATTTTAGCATGTGCCCACATTTGGGATTCTGTCATTTGGATAGATTTTCATTATCGGAGTGAATTGGCCGAGCATTTTCAAGTTCCTGAACCATGTTGAATTGCGCCTCTGGAAAGTTGTGAATCTTCAGTCTTATTCAACCACATGAGTTCTTGTTCCCTGAATCACACAGGAGTCATTTTAATGGTGTGATGTAGTGACAATATGGTGGGGTAGCTGATTAGAGTGGCCTCGTTTGCATTGTCTGTAAAGTAATGTGGGCTTTCTAACATTTTTTGGATGGAATTTAAAGGCTGTCTAAGACACATGTTGAAATGATTCGGAGGGGGTAGTGTGATTATTTGGATTTCACTTTCTAGACCCTCCTTTTTGCTCAAGCCATAGAGACCCCAGAATGGCATCGAAGCTGAGCAACTTTCCTAAAATCCCTGAGCAGCCAGCATGGACAGGGCTTCTCACATCTGCTCCAAGTTCCCTGTCCCTCTGAAACTGCCTTTTGATACCTTCCCCACCTGATCAGGAAACCCTCCCTCAAACTTCAGTCAAGTCCTTTCAACTTGACTCGATTATCAGTCCAGAGCCTGAGCTCTGTAGATTGGACCTTCTTAGAGAATCAGATACAGAACAATTTTTGAGTAATAATGGAAATCCTGTCCACTGCATGGCAAAAAATGACAATGAAAGCAAGCTGGGCACAATGTGAACTTGTTAATTTCTACATGTGTCCCACTGAGGCCTGTTAGGAAACTGGAGACTTTTAAATTTGAAGGGAATTAGATTGCCTTTCAGAGATAATACTGCTGCTCATTTGTCTACGTTGGTCTGCTCTGGGCTTGTCTTTTGTAAGGAGAGGGCTGCAGAGAATGATCAGGCATAATTGGTCGGCTTCTCAGACTGGGCAAGTCTCTGAAGGCTGCCCAGAAAATTGCATGGGACATGAGTTGCCCTGGTTTGATGAGCTGGTTAGTGCTGGTTGCAGAAGGGACTGCTTTATCCTACCTGGTTAATTCCATTCTTCCATCCGCCCTGCTGGGTTGGGGTGGGCCTGCCCAGGGGACGTGATCAGACCTCAGGCCCCAGGGAGCCACCATGTGTCCTGGTGAGAGGGAAAATCCGAGGTTGTCAATCTCTTTTTACAAAAGGTAATTCTGTTGTGTTTTTAAGTCGACACAAAACAGTCTACATTTTTATCCTGTACAACATGGTATTTTGAAGCATATAGAAAAACATTGTGGAATGGTTAAATCTAGCTAATTACCAAATGCGTCCTATGGTTATCATTTCTGTGATGTTAGAATATAACATCCACTCTGTCTACATTTTTCAAGAATACACTATATCATGGCTAATGATCACCTTCTCTCTAATAGATTTCTTGCAATTTATTCCTTCAGTGTAATAGCAGCATCTATCTCTGACCAGCATCTCCCCCTTCTCAGCCTGCCCCCCACCCCCGCCTCTGAATACCACCACTATCCTCTCGACTTCTACGGGATGGACCTCTTTAGACTCCACCTGAGTGAGATCATGAAGCCTTTGTCTTCCTGCGCTGCTTTTTTCCCTTATTATTTTGCATTTCTGCTCTGCCTCTTACTAGCTTTACAGTCTCAAATAAGTCACTGAATTCCTTTAAGGGACAAATTCAAAAAATGGGAGGTAATCAGGGTACCTACTCCTGGGACTGAAATGTGGATTAAATAAGACATTCGTGCAAAGTGCCTGGAGCCCTCTCTGGCAGCCCGAAGATGCCCGGTGAACCACAGTTCTGATAGTCACAGCACTGGTGATAATGAGAATCATCAGCGTAATCGTGATTCTTATTTTTATCAATAAGATGCAAGTGTTTGCTTCATCTTCATTGTAATCAGTAATTGTAATCACATTGTAATCACAATTGTATAAGTGTGTATAATCACAATTATCATCTGTGATGATGATACTAAAGAAAGGAGAAAAGTGATTGTGGAGATTTTCTAAGTCTTGATACAGTCATCCACTTGTAGCATTAACCTTTGTTTCCTTGATAGTTTGGTTATGTGGTGGTGTGGGGACAATCAGCTAAATGATGTAGGAAAATTGTGTGCAACTCTATAAATAAATATTAGTTGAAATAAATTTCCTTATATTCTGCCCATAATTTATCCCTGTGGAGTAATCTATTCCTTGCAAAATGTAGTTTCAGACGCTCACAAATCATGCACCTTTTTATTATAAATGCACACACACTCACACACGCTCATACAATTTTCACCAACCTGTGAAACAGGGAGGTCGGCTATTAGGAGTCTGTTTTACAAATGAGCACATTGAGACTTGTGGAAATTTTGTGAACTCTTCAAGGTCACTTCCCCAGAACACATCAGCCCTGTCACTCAGTTCCAGACTTGGATTCCAGGTGTTACCTTCTTTCTCCTCTGTCAGTTGTCCAGTGTGGCAGTAGAGGGTTTCCTTGGCACCCAGATGACATTAACGAGGGCCAAATCCCGTGCTAAGTCCTCCCTCTTTAAGAGCTCTTTCCGTCTTTCTGGTCATGTCAGAGAGAAAGGTGCAGCTTACGAGGCTCCAGGCATCTTCAACACCTAACTCTTGCTGATCTCTCTTTAGGATGAAGCAAGAAGAGGCTCTGTCACAGAACTGTCTATAGGCAACACCTTGATCTAGAATCTGAGTAGCATGCTGTTGGACTTTGTTTAGGTTACCTTTTATTTAAGGCAAATATTGCTGATGATTCCTTTCAGGAATTTTCTTTTTAAATAAATTCACATGAGTTTTAATACATTCCAATTTGAAGAGAGAAATGTAAGTAAATAAATATTTAGTAGTTTATGGAAACAGCAAAAACCAGGAAAGAGGTCTGTAAATGAGTACCAAATAGGAGAGGGTTGAATAACCAGAACTGGGGGTGAGCTCCCTCATCCAGTGCCCTCAGGACCTCGCACAGGGGACTCAGCTCTTCTGTCCCTCCTGCCCTATGGCTCTCCAAGCTCCAGTCCTGGCAGAGGTGGAACCCCCTGTGTCAGCCTCATAGAGGGTGAGCCTCTGCATGCAAGCTGGTTTATTCGGGGTCACTCAAGGGGGAAAGGAGTAAATGTCCCCAGGCCTCCTACTCTGCTCTCTGTGAGGTCACTTGGCCTCAGCCCAGGTCAATCCTTAGCCTTCTCTTCAGAGAATGGGGTTCGGACCTATCTGAAGCCCATGGCTTGGGCTGCTGTCTCAGACCCACAGAGCTGGAATCAAGAGTAATTTAGGAGGGGCTGAAGTGGTGGCTTGGTGGTTGCAGTGCTTGCCTGGTATACACAAAGACGTGGGTTTCAACCCCATCACCAGCACTGCATACACAATGAAGTGTCAGAGCAACGAAAGCCACATGAAAAACTAAATAAAATTGATTCTCTCTCTCTCTCTCTCTCTCACTGTCCCTCTCTTCCTTTAAAATTAATTAATTAATTAATTAATTAACAATAATGTCAGGAAAACATGAATTAACGTCTATTCACTAAAACAGAAAAAAAATAAAATGGAATATACCCATTCCCCTAAAACCATGATAGACATGAATGGGGAAAGATTCAAGTGTAAAAATACAGTTTTAAATAATTTGGCTCATGGTATATATGGTGCTGAGTCTTTGTCTTTTCATCATCTACAGATATTTTCTAAACTGATGAAAACACATTTAGAACTATTACTTGTCAGCATTAATTATGCATAACATGAACATACCATAATTTATTTAGTCAGTCACCTATATTTGGACCTTGAGGTTGTATCCACAACTTTCCTTTTAAAAAAAAATTCTTCGAAAGTCAACTTTGTCTGAAATACCTTTCTTCAATAAGCCTAGGATTTGGGATTTTATTTTGTGATCTAGTTCACAGATAGCAACTAAAAACAAATGTGGTCTTCCAGTGACAGATTGAGACTGTGCCCTCAAATGTTTTTGCTGATGAGATCTACGATTGCCCGATTTCATGGCAGTTGGTGGGATTTGGTTTAGACAGAGAAGTAAGAGGGAATTCACATTGCCACGTTTGTCTGCCTCCTGTAGGGAGTGCTCTGTCTCCACGTCCCAGACTCCAGGACTCCCTGCCCATGAGGTCTGCCCAGAGCACTCTGATCTAAGGGCTTAAGAACTCATGGGAGCGACGCTGCAGTTTTAACACTGAGCACAGTTGAGTGGGGACAGGACAGCAGCCGGTGCATCATCTAGAAGCTGGTCAAGTTGATGCTTGAGATCGCTGGACAGGATGCAGGTGGAGGTCATCTGTATCAAGGCTCTTCTGGTGGCCACTCCCATTAGCCTGGTTCTGCCCATGAAGGAGGGACTTGTCAGGCAGACTGGGGGACAAAAGTCCTCATGCAGTTGTCACTCTGGAATCAAAGTATTGATTTGGCTCTGTTCCTTTGTTCTCTTTCTCCTGCTGGTTCAGCAGCTTCCAGCCTTGATGACGATTGATAAGGGTTAGGGGCATGTTTGAGGACCTCTCTAGGCTGTCCCCACCAGAGGCATGGCATTCACTCCACTTTGTCCCTTTCCCTCTCCTCTCTGCTGATGGCCAACAGATCAGGACGCAGATCTCAGCTCCCCTGGGGTGGTCTGGGGCCATCCCATAATCCTTGACCCTAGAAGCCTAGGGTGTGAAGTCCTTTCCTTGCTCAGAAGGGAACAAACCATGACTCTTGCCATAGGGATCATGGGTGACCCCTTTTTTCAGCATAGGTGCTGGATAAGAGAGATTAAGAAGGTCCCCAGATCCTCTGCTGGCCATGGAGGCCTTGGGGGAGATCCTTTGTTGGCAGCAGCTGTGGACCCTGTGGAATTTGGTCCCACCAAGCTCCCCCGGCACTGAGTAGGCAGAGCAGGAAAGCTGAAGGTGCTTCCCCCAAGGAGATCAGAGGTGACCACAGTGGAGGAGGACAGGAGCCAAGGAGGAGGAACAAGGCAGATACCTACAGAGGACCCTGGCTCCATGATCTAAGTGGTGATAGGAGGCCAGGAAAGAGGCTGCTGGAAACTGCTACGCTTATCCACAGGGTCCCTGACCCAGGGTCCAGGACCTCAATAAGAAGACTCAAGGTGGGTCCTGGTCAAGGTCAAACTCACTTTTAAGGATTAAGCATAGATACTTGTAGGTCATTCTCATCACCAAAGTTGAAGAGGAAGGGGACTCTGGGAGGGAGGCCATCCCACTTCACTTGGGACTGAAGGATTTCCTGGGATGTAGCGCTTTCAGTGCTGAAACCAGAAGGTTCTGAGAGATGTGGAGTCTAGTGTAGAATGCTTGAGCCCTGACACAAGCTTGAGACAAGCCCTTGAATGTAGGGATCTCAGGTTTTCTGAGACCCTGAGTTAAGGACAACGCTACACTAAAAAAAAACGAGAAGTGAACAATGAAATAAAACATGATTTCAAGGCTGCTACCAGTCCATATGGTGACTGTGCAGATTGGAAACAGGTGCTCCTTCTTGCAGAAGAACACTGTCCCACGCCAGAGCGCACAGCTTGGCAAGCAGAGAAAGAGGTGGATTTTATCCCCCCCTCGTTCCCTGGGTCCTACATCCTTGTGTGGAAAACAAGTTGCACAGAGAAGCGCTGACAGTGAGCTCACGTTTATCGGTACTCCGTTGGAGACATTATTCTATAAACACTGTGTCATTTAATTTTTACAACAATCCTCTGAAATAGGCATTATCATTATCTGTACTTTATAGGAGAGACCCAGGTTAAAGCAGATCGTATAATTTGCTAAAAACACAGTAGTAATGAAGTTGTAATTCCAACCCAGCTGTCTCAGGTAAGTATTGCTGTGCACCAGCCACATCAAAACTTAGGAGCATATCAAATAGCAGCTGTGAATTCTCTCTCGTTAGTCCACCTTCTGATCGGGCAGCTCTGCTGATCTGAGCCAGGCAAGCCGATGGAGTCGCTGGCTGGTTCAGCTCCCTCCTGGCAGCCAGTGTGTGGGCTGTGGGAGGGTTGATTTAGGGCAGCCTTGCCTGGAGTGACGCTGTATTCTTCTCGTAAGCAGTGTGATGTCCCTATCATGATTGCTGAGAAGCCAGAAGTACTGAGATATGCAGGCAGTTTCGCAAGCAGCTGCTATGAGAAGTTTGTTACTGATCACCGGCAAAAGCACATTGCATGGTCACTCCCAGAGTCAGTGTAGCAGTTTGGTAAAAGCATGGTAGGATGACATTAGGGTCATCAGCATGATTGTTCTATGCCACTCTACTTGTGGGTCACAGCTATTCACCTCCCTCATGCAAACTATTCCTAGGACACTTGAAGGTGGCAACCGATTATGGCGTCTAACTTGAAACCCAAGATTTCACATTCCTCATAAGGGTTATATACAGCAAATCTTGATTCAGAGATCCATGAAATTAAAAAAAGTTATCTTCCCATACACACCCACCAGGAGAAGAAAAATCTCAATAAACCCTTCCATTCAAAAAAGGAGAATGGAGCCAGGCATGGTGGCATATGCCTGTATTCCCAGTGGCTTGGGAGGCTAAGGCAGGAGGATCACGAGTTCAAAGCCAGCCTCACAACTTAGCGAGGCCCCAAGCAACTTAGCAAGACCCTGTCTCAAATAAAAAGTAAAGAGCTGGGTTTATGAATCAGAGGTTAAGCACCCCTGGGTTCAATTCCTGGTACCACAAACAAACAGAGAGAGAGAGAGAGAG